>JBBPCX010000028.1:1150066-1175377 GCA_037974365.1 Hydrocynus forskahlii | reverse complement strand
ACAATACAGCCAAAAGTGTGTGAACACCTGACCCTCACACCTATATGGTGCTTAGTTAGTTTGAAGTCAAAGTTCTGTGCAGGCCACTGTCTTTATTGGTCTTGCTTTGTGAACAAGGAGCCATTCATGCTGGGGCAGGAAAGTGTCTTCCCCAAACTGCTGCCACAAATCATATAATTGTGTAAAATTTCTTTGCATACTGTAGCACTAATGTTACCCCTCACTGGAACTGAAGGACCAAGCCCAAACCCTAAAAAACTGCCCCAGTCCATTCTACTTCCTCCACTGAACTTTACTAGCACTACGCATTCTGTTAGGATGTGTTTTCCTGGAATCCACCAAACCTGAATGCATGAAGTGTGAATCACCCCTCCATGTCTGAGCTTGTGTTGCTCCAATATGGTTCTAGGTTACAATACTTGCACTCGCAGTTGGCAAGGGCAGATATGACAGGGCAGAAATGCCTTGTGGTTTGTCGCTAAGATGCCATCCTTTGTTTTTGCCTGTCCCTGAGCTCTTCAATGCAACCCATTCTACTGCCAGTGTTAGTATGTGGATACTGTATGGCTATGATTTTATACACCTGTTAGCAATGGATGTGGCGTAAATACCTCAACTCACCAGTTAGGAGGGGTGTCCTCATATTTTTGGTCATATACAGTCATGTGAAAAAAATTAGGACACCCAATTAAACTTTCAGTTCTTCATTAAGAAATGTTCACATAGTCAATGTCTAATCTTGTTTTTATCTTAGGAAAAGAAAATGATACAACTGCAGGTAAACAACAAAAAATTACCTTGTTTCACTCATTAAACACAAAGATCAACAAAAATGCATATTCTAGCCACCCTACCCCCCACTAGCTAGGGTTACCCCTTTTGGCTGAAATAACTGCAGTGAGATGCTTCTTGTAGCCATCTACCAATCTCTGACACCATTCTGAGGAACGTTTGCCCCACTCCTTAATGCAGAATTCTTGTGAGATGTTTGAGGGGGTTCTTGCATGTACAGCCTGTTTCAAGTCACCCCACAGCATCTCAATGGGATTTGGGCAATGACTCATTCCAGGACTCTCCATTGCTTAGTTTTCAGCCAGTCCTTGGTGGATTTACTGGTATGTTTTAAATCATTGTCATGATGCAGGGTCCAGTTCCACTTCAGCTTTAATTTTCTTACAGACGGTCTCAGATGTTCCTCAAGCACCCTCTGATACAGAATAGAATTCATGGTGAATTCTATGATGGTGAGCTGGCCAGGTCCTGCTGCAGCACAGCATCCCCAAACCATGACACTTCCACCTCCATGCTTCACAGTTGGTATGAGTTTTTTTTCTGGAACGCTGTATTTGGTTTATGCCAAACATGTCCTCTGTTTTGGTGTCCAAATAATTCAGTTTTAGACTCATCAATTCAAAGAACATTATTCCAGAAGTCCTGGTATTTGTCTACGTTCTCTCGGGCAATTTTCAGTGTGGCTTTCATGTTTCTCTTGGAGAGCAAATGTGTCTTCCTTTCACTCCTCCCAGTTAAACCTGAGCAGTCTCTTTCTGATTGTAGAGGCATGCACTTTCACATCAACAGTAGCTAGAGCCATGGTCTCAAGCTTATGGTCTTCTCTCAGGGTGAACACGCTTGGACGGCCGGACCTGGCCATGCTGGCGGTGGTTTGAAGGTCCTCCACCTGTAGACCATTTTCTGGAGAATAGAATGGCTGATTTCAAATTCTTTTGAGACCTTTTTATGTCCCTTACCAGTCTCATAAGCTGCTACAATCTTCTCTCTGCACGCCTCAGGCAGCTCTTCACTCTCACTTCAACACTCAGGGATGCACCAAACGAAATGTCTGAGGTTTAAATGGAGCAGCCCTCCTTCAAAATGCTGGGTACAGATGTTCTAATCATGTCCACCTGATGTGATACACCTGTGTGTGATCTTAACCATTTTAAGTGGGAATAACTGTGGGGGGTGTCTTTTCTTCAGTTTTAATTGTTTAGTTATATTACTTGACCCTTCCAATATTGTTACTGTTGAGATTAAATTTCCATATGTCCAAGAACGTTACAAAAACACACAGGCTTTCATTAGGTGTCCTAATTTTTTTACATGACTGTAGTGTATTTCTAATGATTGCTTCATGTGACAAGCCTAAACAGCTTCTTTGCATTTGCTTTGCATGCATGTGTTACACGAGACAGGCACACCCAGGGCCTCTAGACTTATACAATTGTTAGATTAGCCTGGCACAACTTCGCTGCGGATATACGCTGAATGATAAGTACAGTACTTAGCCTGATTGCAGCAGGTTGATTGACGGGCTCTTGAGATTCTGATTTCACTCACAAAGCCCTGAAACTGGCAGGCCATGCAAATGGCTGCGAGTGGGAGGCTAGGTTTTGCTACTCCAGTAACAGAAGCTTTTAAACAACTGCAAGATTACATCCACTTAAATATACAACCTTCTCTCTCAATTTAGGTGAATCTGGTATGTTATTACGAACAACAAAAAAGAAGACATTTTAAATTCTGATTGTTTATTCAAGGGGCTCTTAGCAGCCATTGGGATTGATTAGAAGATGCACATTAGTACCAAAAAAACAAAAAAAGGCCAAAAATACAAAAGAACCAGACAAGCTTTGTGCTTTACTACAGGCTGGCTGAGGATAACCTGAGAGGTTAGGAGAACAAAAGGAGGTCAAGTACACAACTGGATCACTGTGATGGCCATGTGGCATCAGGTCCTTTGTCTACAGTCAAGTCCTCTCTCATGTGACAGCATAGTGACTGATTTGAGAATACACACTTCGGTCAGTCGGTGTGTTTTGTGCAGGCTGTTGACGCACAGTGCTGTGGTTCAGAAGCACTTGCGGTGGACAATGGCTGGTCCGGACTCGTCATATTCAGACTTGCAAATCCACATCTGCTGGAAAGTGGAGAGTGAGGCCAAGATAGAGCCACCAATCCACACTGAGTACTTCCGCTCAGGGGGCGCGATGATCTGTACAGGCAAGAACACTTTAGAACTGCAACACAGTGCTATCATTTCATTTAAGCTGAATCATTTGGTGTTTTATATGCAATGATAGCTTAAGTACTGTAAATGTACATCTTATATAAGTAGACACTGAGATGTATTGGTGCATGTTTAGTTATTTTTAAATATATATTGAAACTCTTCATAGAGTTTTTATCAAGTTATCAATCTGCGTATTTAATGACCAGTTCTCATGAACACATTCTATATGTTAAATTTATTAAAACTTCCTCAGGATCAACAGCTCCTCAACGATTCTGAACACATCTTCTGAACATTTATGTTTTTATTTATTTATACACCGCTTTCAAGATTCCCATAAATGTGAAGGCTATGAAATTGCACTGCACTAGCACAAAAGAACATGAATTCATTGTATATATTTATCTGAAACCAAATGCCCTTTTCACTGTTCAAAAAGTTTATTCTAGCTTATTCTATTTGTATTCTGAGACACAGAGACAGCTTTTGACAATATAACGCATTTTCCTTGTGACATTTTATTTGTCTTATTACAGAAACTGAGGTTCGACCAAGAAGACATATAGTTTTGATATTTTGTCCACGAAAAGGGGTCAGATAAGTAACAAGAGTTACAAAGGGTAAGATAATTAATGAGGAATTCTTCATAAGGACTAAAAAACCTCAACCATACAAAAGATCAAGTAAACAAACATTTTTACTAAGACTGTCGATTTCAACAGTGTGTATTACAAAGTATCCAACCCACTATTCCGCTTCCTGCAGTAGACGAGACATTACAAGAGGCAGGAAACCGTTTTAGGAAGTGAAAAGAAAACTATTACCCTCAAAAAATGAATGTTCTCTATTTAAGCATTATCAGTAATGTATATAAAAGCCCTGGTTCTTATTACTAACATTGTAAAGAAACCTATTCTCCTTATAACTGGGTGAGTGATTTTTTTCTTGGTGAGTGACTTACGCTGAAATAAGCAGCATCTCCCTTTAAGCATGAACAAAAAAAAATCCATGCGTTTCGAATGTGTGTGACAGAGAGAGAAAGAGACAGATAGTGTGGCACCACCTCTAATCTTTAACCCATTTAGATGCCAGTGCAAATCAGCAGGGCTCTCAGCAATCTGCTGCCATCCACGCTCACACCACTTTCACCATGTACAGTTTCACACTCCTACACAGAGCTTGCAAAACACAGTAGTGTGACACGTACCATATGTTTAATGTATACACAGATTTACACTGGGTGTAATACCACAGCAAGACCCCACACTAGGAAGATCTTACTTTCCATATACACTATATGGACAAAAGTATTGGGACACTTTTCAGGGTTTGGGCTAGGCCTCTTTCTTCCAATGAAGGGCAATTTTAACGCTTCAGTATACCAAGACATTCTGGACAATGCCATGCTACTTTGTGGACACAGTTTGAAGAAGACCCTTTTCTATTCCAGCATGATTGTGCCCCAGGACACAAAGCAAGGTCCCTATAGACATGGTTAGATGAGTTAATTGTGGAAGAACGTGACGGGCCCACAAAGAGTCCTGACCTCAACCCCATCCAGCACCTTTGGGATGAACTGGAATGGAGAAAGCCTTCCAAGACGAGTTTAAGCTATTGAGCAACTCCATATTAAAGTCTATGTTTTTGAATGCAACGTCATAAAAGTTTGTGTTGGTGTAATGGTTAGGCGCCCCAATACTTTTGTCCAAATAGTGTATAACTGTTATGGGAATCAGGAACATACCTTAATTTTCATGGTAGGGGGAGCGAGGCAGCAGATTTCTTTCTGCATTCGGTCAGCGATGCCAGGATACATAGTAGTCCCTCCAGAAAGCACAGTATTGGCATACAGGTCTTTGCGAATGTCGACATCACATTTCATGATGGAATTGTAGGTGGTCTCGTGGACTCCTGAACATTCCATGCCTACAAGAAAGTCAGTTGACAGCTTCTATGAATGAGGAGGTCAGAGAATGTCCTAAGAGCTCAGTGTTAAAGAGGCCATGTAATGCAAAAAATGAATTTTCCTTATTTTTTTAAATGAAAGAGTTTAAATTATGTCTGTTTAGTCCACGAATGGACACAAAACTGCAAAACACAGCCTGCTTTGAATTGACTTTCTTTTGTCACATGTTTACAGTTGAGTCACATGAGTCTTAAAAGTACAATAACTAAAACGGCCCGTTTTCCTCTTGGCTATTAAGAATTCATATATAAATATATATGAATGATTCATATATATGTATATACTATGTATGAATGTGAGATAGACATTCCAGTTTCTCACATCATGTGTAAAATCACGTGTAACGACTGCTAAATTTTTATGAGGTGTTTCTCCATAGAAATTGTGAGAATTGACAAGTTTGGCAAAAATCCCATTTAACATGATGAGAATTTTTGCTTATTTTACTTGCAGGTGAAAGCTTACACTGTTAAAATGGTTCAGGTGTATTGTTTGCCATGTAATCAAACTAACATGGTGGTAAATTCCAAGCCTTCTAACTGCTTGCTAGCATAGAGTTTTAAACGGCAAATATCATGTAATGCCTCCAGCTTCTCGATAGGCCCCTTCGTGGATGGCTGATGCGATCATCTGTCCCGTCGCTCTCTCACCCAGGAAGGAGGGCTGGAAGAGGCTCTCTGGACAGCGGAACCTCTCGTTGCCAATGGTGATGACCTGGCCATCGGGGAGCTCATAACTCTTCTCCAGCGAGGAGGAAGAAGCGGCGGTCACCATCTCTTGCTCGAAGTCCAGGGCCACGTAACACAGCTTCTCCTTGATGTCCCGCACGATCTCGCGCTCGGCCGTAGTGGTGAAGCTGTAGCCTCGCTCCGTCAGGATCTTCATCAGGTAGTCCGTGAGGTCACGGCCGGCCAAGTCCATGCGCAAGATGGCATGAGGGAGCGCGTAGCCCTCGTAGATGGGCACTGTGTGGCTGACCCCGTCCCCAGAGTCCATCACCACGCCGGTGGTCCGGCCTGAAGCATACAGAGACAGCACAGCCTGGATGGCCACGTACATTGCTGGAGTATTGAAGGTCTCAAACATAATCTGTTTGACAGGGTGAGATGGAGACAGAAAGTCAACTGAGCATTCGTTTTTTTCAACAGTGTGCCAAAGGGTGACAATGGAATGGAAAGTTATGAGTCGTCGATCCATACGAAACCTTGGGCAAGGTCACTGATGTTGTTTGTCAATGTGACAGTAAGCTCCACTGCTACATGTATGATTGTAGACCTTTGGGTTGATTCTAGTTCATGATTCTTCATTGCAGTGCACTGGTGGTGTTTGCGCGTTAATTACAACTTGGTTGAGGGACAGCTAAGCTAAATGATCCCATCTGGGTCAGTTTTGTCTCTGCTGAGCTGGTCGTCAATACCAAGCCTTGGGCAAAGTAAGTAGTTTGCAGTATGTTAAAGGGCTACTCCCCACAAATCCTGCAGAAATCAGTTTCTTAGATAAACAAGGTCATTTCAGTCCAAAGAGACATGAGCCTACATATGTTTTTAAATGTGTTGCTGATAATGGCAAAATGATGACACACTCTCATTGTCGCTGCAACTCTAAAACAAAGTCTCAGCCATCAGGCAGCACATTCATAACTATTTTGTCTAATAACCTTCTGTGACATGCCTTTAGACATCTGGTTCTCAACACCACTGTTCTGTGAAACCCCTTAATCTTAAATTTAAGGCGTTAGTTCAGGAGGGTCTATTATTTAAGGGGGAAATCTGAAAAAGTAAGGGGATAATTCAGAAGTTGTACCCCTCAATCAGCCTTAATGTGAGCACTTTTTCTCTTAATTTTCCTTATTTTCCTGTAGGGGAAATTAAGGTCAGAATTAAGCTAACTTTAAAGGGTAAAATTAAGGCGTTTGGCTATGAAGTGCATACAGCAATGTCAGTGTTACAATGTTATTTGTTACACTAATGTTCTTCTCACTGTCTTGCACTATTGTTTATTGTCTATTTTGTTCTATTGTCTTATTATTTTTTATTCTTTCTTGTTGCCCTGAGCATGCTAATGACACAAGATCTTCTCTTGGGAGTCTGCTGGTACAAAACAATGTTTGCTGGTATTCGGATCTGAGATTAGATGTTCAAGCTAGAGGTTCCCACCTGAGTCATTTTTTCCCTGTTAGCTTTGGGGTTGAGTGGTGCTTCGGTGAGAAGGACAGGGTGCTCTTCAGGGGCCACACGCAGCTCATTGTAGAAAGTGTGATGCCAAATCTTCTCCATATCGTCCCAGTTGGTGACAATGCCATGCTCAATGGGGTACTTTAAGGTGAGAATTCCCCTTTTGCTCTGTGCCTCATCACCCACATAGCTGTCTTTCTGACCCATGCCAACCATGACGCCCTAAATGGGAGACGTGTGTGAGAAGAATGCATGTTTTGGACAAGAGGAAGATACAGAAGGATAAAGAGGTGACTTTGTTCTTCACCTGGTGTCTGGGACGGCCCACGATGGAGGGGAAAACAGCACGGGGGGCATCATCCCCAGCAAAGCCAGCCTTACACATCCCAGAGCCGTTGTCCACCACCAGCGCAGCGATATCATCATCAGCCATTCTGTGCTTAGGGACAGATAGGAATTTAGCATTTTAGCCTTTTTGTAACATTTTATTTCATTTTAAATGCTTAGAAATAGGTGCGTCACTCACAGACTGACAACTTTCGACACTCTTTAACATCAGCACAAATGGAGCCACCTAAAGACGTGGCATGTTACAGTACCGCGGTTTGACCACTAGAGGGCAAACAAGCCCTCATTACATGAAATACTGAAATTTCCAAGTTACCTAAAAAGAAAAGAATACCACCTGTAGTTTTTAATTTGTGGAAATTACGTACTTTTTCTGTTTTAGTTTAATTACTCTTTACACTTCACGCACAAAAGTTATGTGGCCCCTTAGTGCGAGCTTTAAATTGGGTCTAAGGTCTATAGAAAAAAGCAGGCTATCCATGCATGCAGAGCCACTTTTCAGTTTGAAATTCAAGCAGCTCGTGCATTATTTATCCGCCCCCCCCCACACACACACACACCCTTCACGTGCCTGTCTATGTCTCCACGTGCGGAGACTCAGCTGGCCCAGTTCATTGTTGTGATACACTATATGGACAAAGGTATTGGGACGCCTGACAATTACACCAACAGGGAGTTCAATTACATTGCAATCAAATACAACAATTTTAGTGGACTGATTGCAATTATGAGTTTAGATCTCAACGTGTCCTCAATTCCTTAAGGACCATATCTGGCAGAAAGACCATGCTAATGTTATATTTCACAACAAAAGAGTAACTAAAAACTTGACAGTAGAGTAGAATGGTCTGTTCAGAGTGGTTTGTTCAGCATTTCTGAATATTGTTGTTCCAATACCAGTACAAATAGCTTTTAAAAGCTATGTGATCCACTTTCTTGTTTCACTCTCTGATGATGACAGAGTGATGAAAAAAACATGAAATCTTCCTCCAAGTGCTGCTTAAATTCAGAATGTCAAAAATGTGCCCCTGTCTGAACAAACCAGGCTGAACAGAAACAAGTATTCTTTTATTAATTCATTTTATTTATATTATTGGTCACTATGTTTCATGTAATTATGCATGCTTTATAGTAGCTTCCCTTATTGATGTTTTCGTGGTGTGGCATAGAGAAACGTGCAGTCTATATAGACAAAAGTATTGCAACGCCTGACTGTCACACAAACAGGGGCTTTAATAACTGCAATTAAATACATAGACTTTTAATACAGAGTTGATCTCCCTTTCAGCTATAACAGCTTCCACAAGATTTTGGAGTTTCTGTGGGAATTTGTGCCCATTCATTCTTTAAAGTATTTATGAGATCAGACACTGTTGTTGGACGAGAAGTTCTGGCTCACAATCTCCGTTCCAGTTCATCCCAAAGATTTTGGATGGGGTTGAGGTCAGGACTCTGTGTGGGACAGTCAAGTTTTTCCACACCAAACTCATCCAGCCATGTCTTTATGGAGCTCTCTTTGTGCACTGGGACACAGTCATGCTGGAATAGAAAAAGTTCTTCTCCAAACTGGGTCCACAAAGTTGGAAGCATGACATTGTCCAGAATGTCTTGCAATCCTGACGCATTAAGATTACCCTTCACTGGAGGTAAGGGGTCTAGCCCAAACCCTGAAAAACAGGTGTGTCCCAATACAGTCCATATAGTGAATATTAGGTCAGCCACCCACCGCCCAACAAAAAATCAGTACAGAGCCCTACTGAATGCTTTTGCCTCAAGTTATGGTCGGGTTACCACCAGTGGAAACAGGAACACTGCATCTTTATCGCCTCATCTTCCCTGACTTACCTCACTGACCCAGTCAGTGCAAATGTGAGTTGAATGTAGACCACATCAGTAGCATCCATATTATTTACAAGAGGGGCCAATTAGCTAAAAGAAAGTACACATGAAAGAGTGTGCACATGGTCAACATGTTTAGATTTACAGAAAATGTATAAATTATTTTTATATTTTTTTGTTTTGTTTATATATATATATATATATATAAATTATTTATTTATTTATTTCCCATTTGTTTGGCTTCTCCCATTATTAAATTTCAATTAGCTCTGACCTATTATTATTATTATTATTATTATTATTATTATTATTATTATTATTATTGTTATTACTGTTATTATTACTATTGTTGTTGTTGTTGTTTTAGAACATTTTCAATAATTAAAATAGACTGAACGCAAATTATAATCTACACAACAACCTTACAAAAAGTTTTAGGGTATTAAACATTTTTAAATAACTATTTTCAGAATAGCTGAACACATAATACAATTAGGACAAATTACCTGGGAATGAAGTTGTTAAAGAGATGTAAACTGTCCTCAGCCCCTGTTCCCTCCACCAGCGTGCTGCACATAGAGGGATGGTCGTGTTTCGACTCATTTTTTGTTTCCCACCCGTTTTCCAACTAATCCCGCCTCCTTAGCTACGATTGGTTGGAATAATGAACAATCTGCATTCTGATTAGCTAACATCTCATGCATATTGTGACGTAGCGCGGTTCGCTGCGCAATATTGACCAATCGCAGCGCTAGAAGAGATAAAACAGGTGGGAAAATACCCTGACTTACATCTTTTCTCTTTTCAAATATGGGTATTTCTTATTCTAAAAAAAGGAAGCAATGTGGCATCTATGAAAACAAAATCACAACACTACGCAATGTAATCTAAGACAGTACGTCGTTAATAGTTACAGATGAAGCTTTAAGGGAGACCATATGGACAAAAGTATTGGGACACACCTGTTTTCAGGGTTTGGAATGGGCCCCTTACTTCCAGTTAAAGGCAATCGAAATGCTTCAGCACACCAAGATATTTTGAACCCCATCCAACACCTTTGGGATGAACTGGAACGGAGACTGCGAGCCAGGTCTTTTCGTCCAACATCAGTGGCTGACCTCATAAATGCTCAACAGAATGAATGGGCACAAATTTCCACAGAAACACTCCATAGTTTCGTAGAAAGCCCTCCAAGAAGGGTAGATGCTGCTATAGCTGCAAAGGGGGGACCATCTCCATATTAAAATGTATGTATGAATGCTGTGTCATCAAAGTTCCTGTCCATGAAATAGTTAGGTGTCCCAATACTTTTGTCCACATAGTGTAGCTATAGCCTACAGCAGGGCAGCCTAATGGCAGTACAAATCGATCTATTCAACAATCCAACAGTGGGTCAAACTCAGTATCGATAGGCGTTTCACTGTGTTTGTGGAGCAGATCACATTTTGTTCGTCTCACAGCAGTCCATCACTATCAGCACGACTTATTTTAGGGATTTACTTGTTGACCTTAGGCTACGGCTATTTGTCTTGGGGCAGGATTAGACAGCAGGATTAAAGCCTACAGGCCACATTAGTGATAGGTTGTGTCTAACGTGTTTTAGCATTGGTCGAGAGAAAGTGCTTCAGGCTTTGAGCTGTTGCAGTGCAGAGGTCCCCTGCAGCAATCCTGAAGCTGATGAATAATAGTGATACAGCGACCTAGTGCTGCTCAAACATATGACTACAATAGAGTTTCAGTTTGCAGGAGCGTCATTCACCAACGCAAGAGGTCGCAAGCTTCAGGAGTGGTCAGCGTATGGGCTTTCAGTGATATAGCCAATTATTACAGTAGTGTTAGTGCTTCACTAATACAATAATGCATTGCAGTTGTGTTACTAAGGTCGTGAACAGACTAAGGTGGCAATGTATTATAGGAACAGAGTTCAGTAACAGAGTTGTGTATAAGAGTAGAGTTACAACAGTGTGCTTCAGTAATACAGTAATGTATTACAGTGGTGTTACAGAAATGTGCTTCTGTAATACAGTCAATTATTACAGTGGTGTTACAGTTGTGTGCTTCAGTAATACAGTAATGTATTACAGTGGTGTTACAGTAGTGTATTGAGGATTGCGCAGAGGTCTGTGTCTCAGTTTAGAAATACAGGCCAACGGCCATTCTGGACTTTTCCAGAATGTACAGAGTGCCAGCTCACCCCTGAGCTTCAGTAATACATGTAAATGGGGATCTGATACATCATAATACAGATGCTGAAATATGTTGAGAACATCAAAGTCTTTGGATTTCAAAACATAAATACTCTTCACATTATAACTGTGTCACAGCTCAGTCTATAAAGTGTGAATATATCATTCAGTGTAATTATAACCTAATTGGCTCTGTAAATATAGTACATTTAGAAAATCTTGGGGCTAGTGAAACATACTGCAGTCAAGTATCTCTGAAACTGTGTTAGATTAACACTACACATTAGGGTGCAGTTCTATACTGTACTCATGAATATCTTGTGACATTTGGGAGTTACCAAAGTATCTTAGTACAACAGAGCCTAACCTCTAGACTATGTACTCTCACACTTAGGTGGATTACATTCTATAGGTAAGACTGAATTCAGCTAAAGTGCTTCATGCTGTATTGCTCTATCACTGGCAGGTGAAAATCAAAAGCAAGTATCAGGATGAAAGGCTACAAGGAAGCTGGTCACTCAGGGTGTTCTCACTGGTCTGTCATCATCATTGTGGGTGTGGTCATAATCTGAAATGACACTGATTCCACCAAGTAGACAGTGAACCAACAGAGTCATTTTGACAGACATTTGGATGTACAAAGAAATGAATAAAGAAAAGGTTTTGTTCACACTGCAGACCAAATCAGGTTTGTTTCTAAAATCTGATTTTTAGACTGTTCAGATTTGCAAGAGAACAAATCTGGTTTGTATGCTCAGACTGTAATTGTATTTACTCATATTTTTTAATTGTTTGCCATAGAAACAATTCATGAGTGTACGGACTTGAGGCACCTTTCCCCAGGCATACAGGAACCGTGCTCTACCTAAACTGTTCTGTGATGGTGGGGAACTTGCAGCATGTTTCGATTTTCCACAAAACATGCTGCAGTAATGGTGTTTCTTATGCCCCGGCAGCGTAATTCTCGCCACACAGTTTATGGCCAGTCGTTATTGCAAAACTGCCTCCATAGAGTCGAACTAGGAAAAAAAGTTTTTCCATCAGAGCTCCTTTTGTTATTTTGGTCTTTTATTAATTACAGTCTTGTTTGCGTTTTTTCTTTTTTTTTTCGCGCCATTCTTTAGCCACCCCATCTAACTAAGATGTGTTTGCATCATAGAAAACTCCCACTGAAATGTATCTTCATCTTCAGTGCTTGTACTTGTACTTGAAATCCCAGTTGCTAGTTTGTATCTCCATTGTTGCTGTTTTTTTGCCCAGAGAGTAAACAAACAGTGACCTTTTTCCATTTTGTGATGACAACATTTCGACCAATCAGAGAGCTCAGCTGTGGCTCACTTTCGGCCCTGCCGTTGAGCAGAGCTATCACAGCATGCGAAGAAGTCGCTTTATTTGCTATGGAAAAACATTTGTTTGCAGTACGGCACGGTTCCTTGTGCCAGTCAAAACCGCCATAGGGAGGGGAACAACCATTTTAGTGAACTGGTTGCAGTTATGAGCTTAGATTTCAATGTTTTCAATGTTAAGGACTGCATCTGGCAGACAGATCATGCTAATGTTATAAAAAATGTTATAAAAGTTATTTTGTGGAATCATATTGCATGTACACCTATTTCAATGTTTTAGCACACACTCCCGGCCAGAGAAAAGATATAACGTGAAAGAATAATGGAAGGAGAGGGAGGAAACTTGGGTCAATTGACAGAAGACTGAATGAAACAACAAGAATACAGAGAGCTTCAGGAAGCTTCAGCTGGGGTTTCTCATTAGAGCACTTAATGTGCTACAGTCCATCCTCCTTATTTTAATAACATTAAGACAGTTTGATCCAGATTATTGTTCATTCAGTGAAAGGTGATGAAATGTTTTAGCACATTTACATTTAGAAGGCTTGTGCCAACTCTCCCAAAACAGAAACATTCCCCAAAATGTATCCACCAGTATGTCTTTTTCCACAATAACCCTGCATATACATGTACAGTGCCCTCCTCTGTTTCAAACTATAATACATCCAGGATATTCTTTTAGTTCACACCAATGACCGCCTTACTGATTACTGACCAAATCCTATTAGCAGTGATGGGCATTCGTCACAGCGTTGTTAAATAACAGCATGGGGCAGATGCAGAGGATGTATTCGTCACAATTTGATATCCGTGACCTGAGCATAATTAAAACAAAGACTGAGACTCAGACTGGTGTACTACGGATAATCATATTTGAGACAGAACAATCTATCGTGAAGTGTCCACTGTGTTTTTTACAGGGTCATGTCTAATGAAATATGTTCCAAGTACTTTTGGTATTCATTCAAAAGCCATATTTCCACTGTAACTGTGGAACTGACTTGACATTTGCATGAGCCATCTTTCTTAACTCTTGACGATGTTACGTAAACTTTTTATCAAGCCTCCTGTGTGTGACGCTAACTGGAATGTCATAAACAAGCATGAATATCATCTTCCGGAAAGCATATAATTTTATTTTGGTTTGTTTAAAGGGGCTATATCATGGAAAACTGAATATTAATTCCTTTATGTTTTACATAAATGTTGCCAAAGTGCACCCTGTGGCGGGCTGATGTCCCTGCCTTGCCCGCCCTGCTTCAGGTACCCATGACCCCAGTGAGGATTAAGCGTTACAGAAAATGAATGAATGTTGCATAAGTCAAAATAACGCCCCCCTCCCCAAATCCATTTAGTCAGCATATGGAAATTAAGCTATAAAACCAGTTTTGAATGGACTGTTTTTATGATGTCATGAAAACAAACACATTTGCCTACAGCAGTTCAGCTCCATCAGTTCAAGCTAAAGGAGAGTTTCATGCTGCACTGGTCTTTGAATGAGGCCCAATACAAGGCAGACAATCAGAACAGAGATCATATATCAGTCCTAAAGGCTGATAACAAATAGGCTGGTAAATAAAATGTATGAACAATTAAGAATACTGGGCCTTAAACTTTAAGCACAAATGTAGTTTTTTAATGCTTTTATTTGTACTGATAAGTCATTTTCATATATTCATGAATTTCAGCATGTGCCGGACATGAAGTGCAGATTAACATGCAATACCGTAATTGTTACCACAAATACTGTCACTTTGTCAGTGTTGCATAAAAGTAATGCTGCTTCTTTTAGATACCTTCCATAGGTTACCTCCCACAGAGTAAGGACATTAAAGTCTCCCTTGGTGGTCTGGGATTTCAATAGCAATCCTCTCCAGTATCTCTTATGTGAAGGGAACAGATAGTGTGACTTGATCCTTTGAAGGTAAAGATGGGATCTTCTGAAGACATTTTGACCCAGTTGCTCTACCTGAGAGTCAGGCAAGTGCGCAGAATTTTCTTCTAGTGTCCGTACAGACCACAGAAACTCCCACAGAGAAGCGTGTGATCAGTAATGCCCTTAGAAAGGCCTTGAAAGGGTTATGTGGTAGGAAAGGTGCTCTGCTCATGTCTTAGTTAAATAATACGGGATATTTGACTTGGAAATAAGGAGGTGAACAAGGAATGGCAAAGCAGTCAGTCTGCTTGTAGGATTGACATATAGGGCAAAAAAGTTGTACTGTGAAAAGAAATGGGTTATAGGCAGTCAAAGTGGATGTAAATTTAGGAGACTCAGTGGTGAAAGGAGACTTTGTATGTATGGGGGAAGGGCACAAATCTTACTGTATTCATAAAGGCAGGCTTACTGAACTCATGGAAATCAGGTGATGCATGCCCTGCACAGTAAACCTTTGCCCAGTTGCCACACAATCAGAGGGTAAGTGGGCAAAAGCTTCAAAAGATGAGGAACTTTACTCCTGAGCCACTAAACAGTGGATCATCAGAAGATCCTGGATAATCCACAAGCTGGGCGTTGCAGCGAAGGAACTGCTGATCACCCGACATAGGTTTTCATAGCAGAATGTAATCTGAACAGCAGAGAAACCATGGTACAGAGGACGCAGAATAGGTAATGGGCACAGTCTAATGACAGGAGGCTGTACAGAAAGGTAAAAAGAAGGAGAAAGAGAGACGGAGGGAGAAAGGGGAGGGGTCAGAGCCATTGAGTGTGACGTCAGAGACTTGCTGGATTGAGGTGCAGTGTCCTGCTGAGTTTAATCCATGCTGATTAGGGAACACAGAGCAGGCACCTGCATGAGTGCAGTGGGTGCTAGTGAGATGTAACACAGTGAAGAGTGGTGCCAGCTTTCCCATGAACAAGAGGAGCATCAAGGAGGGTTCAGAAGACAAGCAGAAAAGTCTGGGGGAGAATCCGAAATAGTGCAAAAGGGCAAGTGAAACTAGGACCTTATGATAAGAAGAGCCTCAAAGGGATGATTGCAACTATTGAGGAGGGACTATAACCTTGAGTCAAAGAACCTCCTAAAAAACCTGTGACCTTATCCAGCTTTCCCCTCCCTTCCTTTCATTTGAACTTTACTAACACCAGCGTTCTGTTCCATCAAAATGCCCACCAATGGAATAAACAAAGCTTTAAAGCTCCAGTTTGGGCTCATCAACAATGAGAACCGCTACCTCACAGCTGAGGCTTTTGGCTTCAAGGTAAATGCATCTGGCACCAGTTTGAAGAAGAAACAGATCTGGACCCTGGAGCAGGACGACCAGGACGGTCAGGTCGTCTTCTTGCGCAGCCACCTTGGCCGTTACTTAGCCACAGATAAAGATGGTAAGGTGAGCTGTGCGGCTGAGGTACCAGACTCTGAATGCCGTTTTCTGATTGTGGCCCAGTCAGATGGCCGTTGGGCCTTGCAGTCTGAACCACACCTTCGCTACTTTGGAGGCTCGGAAGACTACCTGTCTTGCTTTGCCCAGGCCATCGGAGAGGCTGAGCTGTGGGCTGTCCACTTGGCCCTCCACCCTCAGGCCAACTTGTTGAGTGTGGCTCGAAAACGCTATGCCCATTTGTCTGCTCCAGATAGTGAAATCTCGGTGGACAGCAACATTCCCTGGGGTGTGGATTCTTTGGTCACCCTGGTCTACATGGACGGCAAGTACTGCCTGAAGACTTGTGACAATCGCTTTCTCAGTAATGATGGCAAGCTAGTAAAGGAGTATGGGCCTCAAACAGGTTACACGCTGGAGCTCAGGTCTGGCAAGCTTGCTTTTAAAGATAATGAAGGAAAATACCTGACCCCAATGGGTCCCACTGGTACCTTGAAGTCTGGGAAATGTACCAAGCCAGGCAAAGATGAGCTTTTTGATCTGGAGGAAAGTCATCCGCAGGTGGTTTTTCAGGCAGCCAACAAAAGATATGTATCCATCCGTCAAGGTAACCATTTTGCCTTTTAGCAGACATTTTTTACATGCTTAATGGCTAAATTACTTCATAAGCAAGTGAATTCAGTAATGCATACAGTTTGCAAGAAACGAACACCATGCTAGCACTATCCTTTGTATGCCTGAAATTCCTTTTGTCCTTTTCTAAAATGTGAACCGTCAAACAGTACACTTTGATGTAACCACTGTGAACAGTGAGTCCCATCAGACAATATTGTGAGCTTTAATGTGGGACAAAAGTGCTACAGGGCACGTGGGGCATCTACAGCCTTTCTCAGAAAGGTCTGTTTTATTCTTGTTTATACGTTTTTTTTCTCTGCTAAAATAAATCATAGGCCATAGGTACTTACATTAAAAAAAGATGGAATAACAAGATAAAAGAAATAGAACACTGCCTTTCTCTCTAAATGATATGTTGTTGGCTACCTGTTAGATAGATGGAGCACCAGAATAACTGGAAGGGGGCAGCCTTTTGGATAGCAATGTATTTTTAGCAGAATAGGTGGTCTGATGGATAAATGGTGATGGAGTAGAAATCAAGGCACTTCTTTCCCTTTTAGTTTAATATCTAGTCTAAAACCTGCTTTGTAAAGAATTACTAGATGACCAAAGCAAAAGTCTGCCAAAGCCCTTCCTTACACCAGATCATACAAAAAACCCTGCCAGCCAGTACACTGCAGCAGAAGTCATCAGCCATCAACTCATAACCATCTGGCCAGATATTTACAGGTTTTGTGGGAAGCATTCAGAGTTAATGGGCTTTGTCGAGTGCAGATTAAAGGAGTTGCAGATGTATTCAGTCAGACACGTCCTGGTGCCCTGGCGTAATTCCTATCAATGAGCCAAAGAACTGTTGCTATTATTAGAATGAACCCTTGACTTGCTAAATACCTCTACTATTACTCATTGAGTGAGAGTGAGGAGCGTAATACTCAGGCAGAGTGTCGCAATTAGTAAAAGTAACTAGTCTGACGTGATGAGCTGTGTGGGGATAGTCCCTGAACGGAAGATAAAACCCGAGAGAAATTTGCATTTAACATTGATTTGGAGGGCGGATAGAGCAAACAACAGGGAGAGTGAATGGTAAACCTCTTAGTTCCTTAATATATTAATTTCCTATAAGGTTTGAACGTAAAAACAGGGCTAGGTTTTGGCTAGACCCTGGGAAACAATAGTATCATGTCTTTATCTGCTATAAAGTATTGATGTCACGCCAGCAGCAAAATGAAATAAAAGTGGAAGCTTCATTGGGTAATGTTTTATTCATAACCAAAAGCTCCTCAAAAGAAAAGATAGCAACCAACTCATTTTATGCACCCTTACTATAGTACGCTATAGTACAGCAGTGGATCAGCTGTAGAACATGAAATGCTTCGCATGTGTTCCACAGTATTCTGTGTATACTGAGTTCTAATTGTTCAGCTTTGCAGCACTGAAACTTCACTGTAACACAGTAAATGCCCCGCCACAGTAAATGCCACTGTAACACAGTAAACGCTCCCCCCCCCACACACACACACACACTCTTGTTGGTTGGAGCAAGGCACCTAAAGCTGCTTAGTGGGCCCTTCATCACAGATTTGCATTGCACCACTGACAGAATTACTGCAGCAGGCAAATGAGAAGGCTGGGCTGAAGGGTGTGTGTGCAGGATTACGCTAGTAACAGGCTTACGGGAAAGGTTGACGGATATTTCTGAGGTATCTCGTTTGAACCTCATCCTTCACAGTCTGGGCCACGTTAAACGGGAGCATGGATTTAATGCCACGGGTAGTCTTATTTAACCAACAGGCTCAGAGAGAGTGAAAGAGACACATGGAGTGATTAGCGATTTATGCTAGGTAGCCATATTGTGGTCAGGTTAAGGAGCCCGGTCTCATGAGTTTTCGTGAAGCCATCACGATGTACAATCTATTCAAAAACATGCTGCGATCATGCTTTAGGCCTTTTTTCCTGCAAGGACAACACTTCACTACCCTATGTATTTTAATGCGCACAGCGTAACATCGCCAGTATCAGCAGTAACTGGTGACCGAGGGACAGTAGGAGAGAAATAATGAGTTGATTCCTTATCGTTTTCCTTGTCAGAGTGGTTAAAACAGGTTGAAAGGCCGTGAGATGGTGAAAATCCCTAACCCTAGCCCTAACACTAACCCTAACCTTAACCCTAACCTTAACCATAACTAACCCTAACCCTAGCCCTAACACTAACCCTAACCCTAGCCCTAACACTAACCCCAACCTTAACCATAACTAACCCTAACCCTAACTATGACCCTAACCCTTACCTTAACCTTAACCCTAACCTTAACCCTAACCCTAACCCTAACAGTCACCAGTTAGTGCAGATACTGGTGGTGTTACGCACTGCGAATTAAAATACATAGGGCAGTGAAGCACTGGCCTAAAGCGTGATCGCTGCACGTTTTTGCATAGATTTTATGTCATGATGGCTGCACGAAAAGTCATGAGACCGGGCTCCTTAACCTGACCACAATATGGCTGCACAGTGAGACAAGTTTCACAGAGGATGTTTAGAGAGGATATGATTTTGCATATGCATATGGACACACTCAGGTTGTGGTGGTTGGTATTATGATTTTGTAGGGGGGTGAGTGGATGTCATGTATTATTTCCCTAATAATTAAATGCATGTTTTTATAGTAGTACACCATGTAAAGATGCTTACCATAGACTTCTAAATGGGGCCAAAATGAGGTATAAAAACAGTGCCACTCATTTGGAAATCAGAGGCGAATCCTCACTGACTTTTAGGCCTGACGCTTTCTTGAATTTAATACATGTATGTAAATGTTACGTCTTTTGTATTTAATATAATCATCATATTTATTGTATTTAAAAGCAAGTACTGCAGTATTACACTTATTTCAAGTGGCTGGGAACAATAGGGTTAACATCTTGGATTGCCCAGCAGAATATTCCATAATTAGGATTTTTTTAAATGAATTATATAAGTAATCCACCTCTTGCAGGCCTTACTTGAAAAACTAACTACCAGTGTAATTAGGAAGCGGTCCGGGAAGTTAACCAATCAGATTTTAATTTACAATGAGTGGGACCAATTTTGTGAGATAAACATCACTCCAGTCTGTGAGTGAAACAGCAGAAACATTTGCTCTTTGCTCAAAACATTCTGTAATTGGTTGCACTTCAACTTCCCTCTGGTTTTACCAGTTTAGACTCTTCATTCACACATCAGAGAAAACCTGCTTCATAGACGCTCCACATTATCCATTCTTATTATATTTATTTTATGTCTTGAACATACAGATAAGACTCTACACACATCACTTCAAGAATTAAACAGTTCAAGGCCATTTGCATGCGTTTTTCTGAAATCGTGTGTACAAATGGCCAGTGCGTGCAGGTGGCTGCAGTCATGCTGACAAGTCTTTAATGGCATTTAAAGACTTGTGGGTTGAAGTAGTACTGGTACAATTATGGAGCAAAACATGCTCCAATATTCTAAAAAGCCACTCCTTGCTCAGGGCAAAATTGTACTCCTCCATTTCCAGCCTGCACCACTCACATTCTCTGCTCTTGGGCTTCTGGAAGTCTTTAAATCACTGACTGACAATGTGAGCTGTAATGTAACTGGGTTTCTGTCAGGTTACAGTGGTAGCTGCTCTATGCCAGGGTTATGTACTCAGTAAAACTGAAACATACAAGATAAAATATAAGTTAATGTCTATTACAAACTTCAAATAAAATGTATTGAATGTCTGTTACAAGCCTGGTAGCTTAGTACTAACACACTGAAAATACTAGTTGAAATGAGCATTATAATTTCAAATATTTTGACATTTATGGCCCAGCACTAATTGTTCTGGTTTACCACTCAGAGATAGATACACTATAAGGACACACCTGTTTTTTAGGGTTTGGGCTTGGCCCTTCCAGTGAGGGACAATCTTAATGCTTCAGCATATCAAGACATTTTGGACAAAGCCATACTTCCAACTTTCTGGACACAGTTTGGGGAAGAACCTTTTCTATTCCAGCATGACTGTCCCCCAGTGCACAAAGCAAGCTCCATAAAGACATGGCTGGATGAGTTTGCTGTGGAAGAACTTGACTGGCCCACACAGAGATGAACTGGAATGGAGATTTTGTCCAACCTAATAAATGTTCTACAGAATGAATGAGCACTAAACGCATATTAAAGTCTTGGTATTTGAATGCAATGTCATTCAAGTCCCTGTTGGTGTAATGGCAAGCATCCCACTACTTTTGTCCATATAGTGAATGTCACTACGGGACTTATAAATGAATATTTTGAAGCATTCTGGAAACTGGAAACTTAATTAAGGCACTAAAATATGCAGTCACTTAATCAACTGGTCATCATCACTGCTAGTCTGCTTTTGAGGCTGTAAGAGATTTAAAAGGTTTATGCAATTCATCACCATATATTAGGAATCGTCGATTCCTAAATCACTTGACAACCACAGTAATCACCTAAATGTGCCCTTTTTTCAGGTGTCAGCATCTCAGCCAATCAGGACGCCGAAACAGACATGGAGACCTTTCAGATGGAAATTGACAAGGAGACAAAGAAGTGCATGTTCAGAACAAATGCAGGGAACTACTGGACACTTGTCTCACATGGAGGCATCCAGTCCACGGCCACAGAAATGTAAGCGAAAGCCATCTGATGTGGTTAGCACAGCTGAAAATGTAGCCCAGCCATTCGCTCATCTGCTGCTATTCTGTTTCCTCATCAGATCCATAAAAAGCTCCAAAATGTAAGAGATAGGAGTTGAGGAGGAAATGAAAATGCCATTATCCACCATGTAATATTAACCCTTGAACTGATACCATCTCTATTCATTCTCCAACAGCGAGGCCAACACAATGTTTGAGATCGAATGGCTTGGTCGCAGAGTAGCTCTGAAGGCCAGTAATGCAAAGTATGTCTGCACCAAGAAAAATGGCCAACTCGCGGCCGTCAGTGACACAGTGGGTGAGTAAAAGGAGCTGAGACATCCTACTACAACTGAAAAATGGATCAATGCTAAAACTCTCTCTCTCTCTCTCTCTCTCTCTTCCTCTCTCTCTCTCTCTCTCCATGGTTTGATCTCCTCTAGGTGAAGATGAGCTGTTCTTGCTTAAACTGATCAACCGCCCCATCCTGATCTTGCGAGGGGAGAATGGATTTGTTTGTCATCACAAAAGCTCCAACACCCTGGATGCCAACCGCTCTGTTTATGACATCTTCTCATTGCTCTTCAGCGATGGCGCATACCATATAAAAAGTAAGCCAATGGATGAAGATCAGGTATCAGGTGGTTCCTAAATAGCTATTGGCTTGGCTGTTTGGTTCTTGGAAAAACCTTCCCTTGGGATAGAGCCTTTACACTATGTGGAAGTTCTCTGTGCTTTAAGAAGGTTTTTATACTCACATCTGATATTTAAAGAACAATGGATATTTAACCCTTAGAACCCTTAGAGCGTATTAGTAAAATCCGATTTCAACAAATTAAAAACGGTGTAAAACAGTTTGCACTCCTACACGCTCTGTGTTTGCTGCATTTTTGCTTGGCCCGCTACCGCACAGCCGCTCTCCGGACCCCCCCTCATTCTGCAGGTTCCCCCACCCACTTGATGGTGGAAACTATCCTGGACATTCTCCGAGTACAAATTGGGTTTTTTTTTCATTTGTTTTTAAGACCTAAAATAAAAGAAATTTGGATGTTTTTTGTTCTTTATGGGCATTTGCACGTGATGTCATTTTTAAAATCCCAGTTGCTGTATTACTACGTGTTTTTAAATGAATAACTTTGGTTCTACTTTTGGTTCTAAGCGTCAACACAAATCGGGACAAATTCAATATAAAGCCTTGTTGGACCAAATGACAACGATTTATCATTCGTTCTAAAGGTTAAAAAATATTCTTTGAGCTTCCCTTCAAACTTGGGTCGTCACTGCCATGCACACTTAGTATTTTCTTTGAAATTGCTCTAGCACACCCACTTCAAAGTTGGAAACTAGTTGGTACCTTCGTCTACAGTGTGGGTACCTTCTTCCACAGTGTTTCTTCACACAGCTATTTTTGGTGGCATTATGTTACGGTGTTGCATTGACAACTATCCAATTTTTCTACTCTCTCAGAAAAAAAACTTGTACCTTTTAGGGGTTTTTTAATACTTTTACATAAGGAACACATAGGTAGTATTTGTACCAGTTTAGATTTTTAAAGCCGCAAAGTGAATATAATGGACTGTTCAAAATCACAGTTAGACCTTGCTGTGCCTTATATACAAAACAATTTACATTGTTTATACCTTGGGGAACTAAAATGTACCTATTTTTTATAGCTAGCATAAATTTCTTCTTCTTCATCTTCCTAATGGCCTAGGCTATGATTAAAAATGGCTCGTTGGTTCGTTTCTTCCACAGGTGGAAATGGAAGGTTCTGGTACGTCTCTGGGAGTGGTCTGGTGTGCTCGGACAGTGACAAACCCGAGGACTTCTTCCTAGAGTTCCCGGAGCATGGACGAGTAGGCATCAAGGGCAGTAATGGCAAATACCTGCGTGGAGACCAGGGCGGCACGCTCAAGTGTGACGCTGCTAACCTGGATGCTTCCTCTCTCTGGGAATATTGAAAATCGTGATGGAGCCCTGAGGAGTTGTAGCTATGGGGCCTCAGAGACTGATGGAGGAGTGAAAGCCTTCATATTAGTAGCTACTCACAGCTGACTTTTTATTGATATCTTTCTTTCTTCTAGAACTTTTTTCAAAAAGTGAAATATTAGCAATGATATTATCTATTCATGTTGTTAACTCTGCACTGCTTTCAATACATTTTTAAATATTATGCATTGTTATTTGCCAGCACAACTGACATCAGTAGTTGATCAGTTAGGCACCTGATGTTGTTAACCTAATACACCCATGATGCATGTGGATGTGCATGGCATGTTAGGGTCAGCCTGATTTTTGTTCAAAAAGTGATTTAGTGATATGAATCTAGGAAGCCAAAAATGTCTCGTCATCTCCATAAAAAGGAGACCAAAGATTATGAGGGAAATATAGAAGACCAAAACTGATGATGGAGGAGGGGCATTAGACCATTAGACAATGGAGGGATGGAAAAATGATGTGTGAAACTCCTTCTAAACATTCCTGAAAGCTCCTCTCAGGTGTAACGTAAAAAACGATTAGAAACCACTTTCGGTTGATTACATAGTGCTCCAGCCCTTAAGTTCCTCTTGTTCTGGCTTGTCTGTGTTTCTCCCTGAAAACACATTTTCAAAGAGGTTTAACAAATTTTAATCATTATTCTTGCAACAACATGAAGGTTCTACTCATTGTGTATTCATCTTTTTGTTAATTCTCTTTGATTAAAAGGCTGATTACATTACAGATGAAACGTGACTGTTTTCTTTTTCTACGCTGTAAGCAAATTAACTAGGCTTAATGAGGCTGATTTTTTTCTATTCTGTCTTCCTTTGTTCCACAACTGGGATCTGAATAATTCAGTTTTAGGATGAGGACAATGCTGATGTATTTAAACTGAGGTATATTGAGAGCAACCATCATTAGCTGAGCATTTTACAAAATTAAAGAATCGAGTGAATATAGGACCACAGATAAATATAAAACTATGATAATAGAAAAATAGTAAAAAGAAAAACTAATATCAATATAATAAAAGTAAGAAACAATTACAGAAACCAAAACATCAATATAATAAAAATGAGAATAGAAAATCTGCAAGTTTATAAGACAAAATTAAATTAAATTTTTATTTACATAACAACAAAAATAAATTGAAAAATAGAACCATAAAATAAAAACAATTATTTAAAATCCCATTTATTATATTTTATTTCAATCTGCTTCACATGAGTCACGTTGGTGCACCAGTGAAGGTTCTTTGATCTAAGTAACTTCCTGCGGGATCAATAGTTTTTGGATCTGATCTGATCTGATTTGGTAATTTTACTTTTGTTGTTTTATTCAGCTGCAGTACCAAAATATTACTGCACGGATCCAGCGAGGTATGATAATTCCCCTATTCAAACACACCAACTCAATCTGGCTATCAACAGAAGAGTTAAAGAGTGTGTCTGACCAAAAAAAGTGTGTGTGCCCTCCAGAATTAGAATTCTGCCCAAGATTTAAAGTGACCATTTGCTCATTAATTTTATTTTCCCTGATAATCACTTATAATGTTGGTGTGTCTGTGTACCAAAACACTGATCAGCATTTATGACCACTCATTATCCTTTAAAGTAAACAGACTGATTTTGCTACTCTGCATTTTATGTGTATATGATGTCTGATCTGATTGGCTGCCTCCTGTATTGCACTGCATTGAATTAGTCCAGGCTGAAACACTCCTAATAACTTAACATAAGTGGCTAGGGTTGACCTGCTATTAGCTGAATAGCTGCATATATAAATATACACTACCAGTCAAAAGTTTGGACACACCTTCTCATTCAATGTTTTTTCTTTGTTTTTATTATTTTCTACA
>JBBPCX010000028.1:1130197-1149966 GCA_037974365.1 Hydrocynus forskahlii | reverse complement strand
CTTCCAAGAAGATTGTAATCCTCAACTTGTGTTTGTGTTGTTTGTGGGTGGGGTGGGTTGGGGTGGGGTGTGGGGCATGTATTTGCATGCAGTGTCATGAAATTCCCGGTTGCTGTAATGGTCGGGCGTCCCAATACTTTTGTCCGTGTAGTGTTTTCAGGGAGCGTTTAAGGGCAGCCAATAGGCAGAAATTGTTCATCTGTGCATTTAAAGGACAACCTAGAATTTGACTCACGACACAGCCAGTGTCAGACATGCACTGGTATATATTTCTTCATGCTGTGAAGGAAACTTGTTTTATTTGACATATTTTCATTTGTAGATCTTCACTCAACAAATTTCCAATACATATGTATATATGTTACAGGCACACAAATGGGCCCTTGAAGGTAGAAACATTTTTGCTTCTCAGAAATATTAGGTACCCTTGTGACAGTCACAAAATGCACAGCGTGGTATTTCAGCTTGTGTAATAAAATGAGTCAGATGGTTTTTGTGTACATTTGTTTGTAGAAGGTTCATGCAGTCAGAACTAATAGCCAGTTGTAAGGTCACGCCCTACTAGACACTGCACACTGGCTGTCAAATGTCAAGTTGACGTCATGTGGTGGGAAATACTCTGCTGAAGGAGGCTCACTCACACAACAAGACGAGTGTGTATGCGTACAGGGGCGTACACGCATTCCTAGACATGGTTGTTGCAGATGGTAAAGGCCTCATTGGCCCCATGCGAGTGTGAAACACGAGCTGTGTTTTGTTCATACTGAGTAGACCACAACACAGATGAAATCGGTGCAGGCCTAATCGGTTTCCCAGCAGACACACAAGGCCTCCTCACCCCGGACCACTTCAACAGAGCTGTTGACGTGAGGTACACCCACACGAGGCTTGAAGACAGTTCAACAGCTAAACAAAACCAGCTCAGAGCACGCGACTTTTCTTCTCAGCACGGTCTCACCCCCGCCCCTTCCCCGTCCCACTTCACTGGAGATCACATTGTTTATATTGTACACACTGTACGAGCAGGTGAATTCTTGCCATGCCCTCCTAATCTGGGAAAAGCCTTTCTTTTTTTTCAGAAGGGCGTGGCACAAGACAAGGCATTCACAATGCAGTCTGTTTTGTCTCATTTTAAAGAGACTGGTGGGAGGGAATGTAAATGTTTAGGCCTTCCAGAGTACCAATGGCTTGGAAGGTAGTGTATGAAAAGAATGCTAATGGCACTGCCAGTAAGAGTCCTCCAAAACTAAAAAGGCATGGGGAACACTGCAATTAGTATAACCCTCGAACAAACCCGATCTGTACACTTATATTTCAGTTATTAGTCTGAAACACACAGTGTTACTGGTGTGCTGCTCTCAGTACTGTGAGTTAGAGAATATAATTTTATCATGTTCCGCCGTAGTAATATTTGACATCGCATGGACTCCAAACACCCTGTCTTGACATTGTTATAAAAAGATATAAATATGCCTTTCTCCTACACAACTGAACCTTAAGGACTACATATGTGCCTTTGAGAGGGCACTGACATTGTTTGTACCTTGATGAACAAAAATATACCTCTAAACTGTCTTTTTTTCTGACAGTGTTTGAAACTTCTATGTATTTATTTACTTATGACAGAGACGTATAGAAGGTTGGGCCTTCTGGGGGTTAAAGGTTTAGGGGGTTTAAGGGTTTTGGAGTTAAAGGGTTACAGTTATAAGGGTTAAAATTAAGCCTCTGATGAACAAACCACAGTTCTAGTTGTACTGATATTATTCTGAATCATCAAGTTAGCCCAAAATATTTATGGCCGAAAGGGCTTTTTGGAATGAGGCTGTATAAGAATCACTTTTCTAAAGAACTTCGTTCAAGATCTCGTTTTTGTAAAAGAGATGCCCCAAGAACACACTCTACACCCCACACATAAAGGTTCTAAACCAGTTTGTTCCAGAGAGAACAATTTGGGAACCTTTACAAAGTACAGGAGACATAAACCAGAAAATGTGGAACCAGTTTCAACCCGTGATTTTACTTTTCCCGTTTCTGCGATGACAGATGAGTTCGTCATATTATTGTGTGAGATACACTGACGATAATCCTGTGCGTGCAGAGGATGAGGGTCAAAGTCTTACTGGAAATGCCAGGTCAGAGACAGCAGGAGGGAGGAAAATTCCCGCTTTCACGAGTAAATATCTCTGAATCAACAGTAACCCTCCTCTTGGTGTGAGGGAGTCTGAATCATCCCAGCAGGATGGGCTGCTCTGAGATCAGATACGTTTGGGAAAAATGTTGGGAAAGGAGCATGGCTGGGCTTGAACGAGTGGTGTCATGTGTGACTGTTTACCTTAAAGCAATACTTCATCTGAAACTGCTGGCTCAATGCTAACAGGCCTCTATGCTAACAGGCCTCAGCTAACTTTCATTCAGTATCAGTGACAGTGGCCCTTTGAATAAAGAGTTCCTCTACAGTGAAATGTCATGTGTGACACTGCAGAAATCATCACAAACACACAGAGATTACATTTTTAAAAAAATAGTGCTCTTTAATATAAATTACTGAAATGATTTATTATAAATATAAATATGTGCAAAGTATTTTCAGTCTGCTTGCTTTTGTTGTGGTTTCGCTGGGATTTTTTTTTTTTCTTTCAAGCATTAACCGCAAGTCATATGAACAGACATAAGGATGAAACATCTTTACAAAAGACAGCAGATAAAAAAAATTGTCTTCACACATGTAAACAGTGTCTTGTGAAAGTACAAGAATAAAATGGGGGTCTGACTGTTGGCCCTTCCTTGGACACAGAAAAGGTTTACGGTCCCCCAATCCAAATACATTCATAAGCAAGCGCTTTCTGCTTCTCTGCCTGTCATAAAAACAACCATATTTCCAGTTGAAGTGAGTACTAGGCCAGGACCTGATTCTTATATCCTACAAACACAATCTATACACAGATGTTACTATTTCAAGTAAAATAACAAAGAGAAATCCTTTGTATTTGATACTTGCTGCCTCAACATTACAGTTCTTTTCAGGTCTTTCCTTTGACTGCCTGCATTTCCATACAGATTTTGATCTTAAAAGGTTTAAGTAAAAAAAAAAAAAAAACAACAACAACAAGGAGACTGATCATAAAATGATCACTTTGTTTTTGTTTGTTTTGTTTTTTTCTGTCCATGTTGCCTCGCTTTCGCCAACTGTCATTTCTCATAAACTTCTCTGCCTCAGGGTGCTGCGCTGTTACTCAGTTCTTCCTTTTTCCATGAAAGGCACAAATATTTACTTGGAACAAGGCAGCGGTCGGTTTCCGCTAAATGTCAAACCCAGTCCCTGCTTGGTAAGCACAGGCGGATTTGGGCCACTGAGGAGGTAGAGGCTGGTGCCTATGTGGGCATGTAGAGTGGATCATGTTACTGGCACTGAGGGGCAAGCAGAGGGGAACCGTGCATGCAGCAGACCGGCAGTTCACAAAAAGGCCCAGATGGAGCTGGTGAATGAAGGGTAGCTATTTTTTGTATAAGTCCCATTGTCTTCTTGTGCAAATAAGACTGAACCTGGGAGAACATTCCTCCCATGGCCTAGGGGCAACAGTCCGGTCAATGTGACCAATAGCAGCACTCCTGGTTTGTGTTGTATCATCTAAAACTCCACCAAAGCATCTGCCTCCCTTATCAAACCTTATCTTTTTTCTCTCGATGCTGGAGAACAAGAGCTTTCAGAGCTCCTCTTTTCCCCCCACGTAGCCTAGCCTATCATCCCTTTCCACAACTTCATTCATTTCAACAGCTCTACCCACGTCCTCTATGGTAGTGCACTACACCAAGCAAGGTTGGCACTCTGTCCTTTAAATCGGAGCATCATACTCTTCAAGAAAGTCTTTCAGAGGCTGTGGCAGCTGATCACTCTGGCTGGAAATGTCCAAGTGGCCGTTCACTGTCTTCCTGCACAGGTGTTTCAGGGAGGACATGGTGCAGAAGAAGGGTTTCAGCAGCTGCAGGGGGATTTTCTCCCCTCCAGAGTAGATGTAGTAGGCGCTGCGAATGTTGCCCCTCGGAGAGGTCATATAATGGTGCACAAGCTTCAGCACGCAGTCAAAGCGGGGCACTGACTGGGAGCTCTTGGGATCCGTCTGAAGGAAGAAGGACTTGTTGTCACACTGCACTCGCAGGTTCTTGGTGCCCGACTCGGTTTTCACACTGAGCGTGAAGAAGTGGCGGTTGTCCGAGCTGTCACGGATCAGGAAGGTGCCGCTGGGCTCCGGCGCCAGCATGCTGTTGGCCTCTTTGCCGCTGATGGAGGCCCAGTAGAAGCCGCTCTCCTGGAGCTTCCTGACCGTGCCCTGGACGAGCTGGTACTGCAGCTTGGAGCTGAAGGTCTTGAAACGCTGAGGAGCGAGCCGCATGTTGGCATCCACAGTGCAGCTGCTCATCGCGGACTCAAACTTGCTGTGTGTTACCATGGCGCACCTGGAGCTGGCATAAAGGTCTGGTCCAAGTTATTCAGTACCTGGAGAAGAGGAGGAGGATTAGATTAGTACTTGAAGTACTTAAAAAAAAATAAATAAATAAACCTTCAGGACAACATAAGTACTTTAGGCTAAAAAACAGACTCCTAGAAGACACTGTGTTATTTGAAAACACACCATTATATTTTAAAAGCCTTTCAGATTAAGTGAGAATGACTTCTTACTTAATCTCTAGTGAGCTACCCCAGTTTAAAACGCTTTTAAAACTGAAAACATTGTCATTCAGTCGCCCACTTGGAGCTAAATTAGTCTTATTCTGCATATTTTAGATGGCTTGACCACTAAAATACCAAGAAATGTTTGAAAAAATGTTCTACTTTGCTGCTGTAAATTTGGTGAGTTTTTCCTGACGCTGGCTCATGGAAATCCGTCTGTTTAAGCTGTTAATTATGTTTATTCTGTAAATAGTCCTATTACTATTAGAAAGTAATAAAAAAAAAAACCAGAAGATATTTACCTTATAGTTTTTTAATGGAACTCCGTTATATCCAAAGTAAGTGCGATCAAAGGGTGTTTGAGAGCCGTGGAGCAACAGGTAAATCCGCTCTGAGTGACTTTAGAGCTTTGGCTGAGAGAGGAGCGCGGGGAGGTTTTATACCCAGGCCTGCCGGCCCGCCCCCCACCCTTGCCCCGCCCCCTCATTCAGCCTGAGCCGTTCCAGTAAGAGCAGGCTGTGTTAAAAGCTGATTCCTGGTACTCGCCCCTCCCCTCCCTCTCTTTGTTCTTCCAACTAGGAGAAGTTGTGCGGCTCGTTTACAGTAAGTTTGTGCCAGTTCACTGCTGAACTGATAGTAAAACAGACGGCGCTGCTTGGCAACAGCAGAGGAGGAATTGGGCGGATTGTGCAAACACTAAACACTCGAGTAAACTTACATATGAAGTCATTACACTTCCCTCAAAATAGTTTAGACAAAAAAAAAAGGCTCAGCTCAAATGATAACAGACAAATTAATGCAGAGTGTAGTAGTTAACCACATAAAATTCATGTCATCATAGTTCCTGTGTTTTTTTTCTTTTCTTTTGGATCATTTTATTTTCTTTTTTGACCATTTTAAGCACTAATATATATATATTCTACATCAAATAATCAGTCAATATATGAATTCAGCTGAAATCATAATACTTCTCCTGTGAGTGATTTTTGTCTTTTCTTTTGAAACGAATGATGACAAATGATCATTTTAGGTACTAAAACATAAGTATTTTCTATACAAATAACCAGTCAAGATATACAAGAAGTGGGCATGTGAGGTGAAGCACAGGAAATCTGAATCATGCCAGTGACTCCTAGTGTGCTCATTATGCGTATGGTGATCAGTGATGTGCGCTGTGATCACTCAACCATGATTTGTCATTAAGATGGTTTGGGGGTAGGGGGGTGAGGGGGTGTTGGTGTTATGTGGGAGGTCACGTAGACCTTATACTTATGATAAACCACAGTGTGTGCTGAACACATCTCCCTCGCCATGCTTTATTAGCTTCCTTTGAACGTTCTGCTCATTGACTGACAGCCCTCTGAGGAGTCCTGTGAGAGACAGAGAGAGAGAGAGGGCAAGAGAGGGAGAGAGAGAGGCCCCACTGCGGCCTATTTAGAGTAGCTTACCGTCATATTTAAATTTAGAAAAGAACAGAGGAGGGGAAGGAGATAACAGCATGAACGATGGTGGTTGATACCACACTGATATTAACATAGCTGTGGCTAATACACAGCTTTCATCACAGCCTCATCATCTGCTCCTCTGACCAAACCTCTGAAAACCGGTGGTGAAAAAGCGTACGCCGAGAGAGCAGCTGTGTTTAGAGTGGTGATTCATGAGGCAGGGAGTGGCCCAAGACAGGCACAGGTGAGAACAAGCTGACTAATAGTGCCAGTCGTTTCCTAAATGCTAAAGTAACACGATCACGCACTCCGCAGTGTGTAACAGTACATCCAGAGGCTTGTGAAATTACCCGTCAGCCTGACAAAAAGCCTGAAGGGGAACTGAGGCAGGGCTCATCTGTTCTGGTAGGAACTGGAGAAAACACAGAGAGTGTCTCTTGGCCAAAGTTCTGTCCACCTACTCAGGGGAAAGTTCGACTGTGTTCAGAATGGCCCTGAGATGGATTTTCCATTTCTATTCTTCCGACCATCAAAAGCCCGTGGGGCTCTCGGTGTCTCAGAGCAAAGTTTACGAACAGTGGAGTGACCCAACAGGCACAAGCACAGCTGATTCAATTTAATTCAGTTCAGTTGAATCTTTATATACCTCCCCCCCCCAAAACTGGAGGAAGAAACCTTGGGAGGAACCAAGACTCAAAAGTGGAACCCATCCACCTCTCGTTGACCTGGAGAGTGAGAAAGTGAGTTTCTGTTGAGAACAATAGAAGGCTTTTGTGTACAGCTTAAACACTGTTAGACAGTCTACCCTAATGGAGCAGGTACAATTAAGAGTCGAAAGTAGAGGTAGTTTTGTTTTAATCTGAGTGAAAACTGCTGACCGGCAACTAAGAGGCCCGTTCTTCTGATTTTAGGCCTTTCAGATTCTGTGTATGTTTTAAATTGTTTGTTTTATATATTTTCAGGACCAAAATTGTTAACTAAATAGGAGAAATCAACCCAAAAAGTGTGAGATATCAAAAAAGAGATCGTTCTCTTTTTTGAAAGGGTCAAACCATTCTTTTTATTATCTAAATTTTGTTGTTTTTCCCCTTTTTTTCACATAATTTCAAGTTCCTCTTCAGTAAAGTTACTTTTTGGCGATATACATTTTTATGATGATGTTTTGTAGGGGAAACCTGAATCATACCATTGATTACTAATGTGCTTGTGAGCCTGTGGTGATCAGTGATCATTCAGAACATCATGAATGATAATACGAAAATTATCTATTTACTGTCATTTCTGGATACCCTATCTACCTCAAGATTTTATCACCACTTTTCTAATACCGCCTGAGTGTTACATTTTTCTTTGTTAGAGGGTCTACAGCTCATCTAACATTTCCTCATGTTCCTTCTAATTGTTTCATTTCGGTGAGGTGGTTTTTTTGAGGAATGAGCAATATTCTTTAGAACACACACACACACACACACACACACACACACACACACACAAATATTTATGACATGCCTGAGACAAAGCTTGTGTCTGTTAGTCTTCCCATATTGCCAAATGAAGTGAGTAAGCAGCTTACTGACTGCATGAATAAGGCAAAAAAAAAAGTAAGGTGCAGTATTTCCCACATTTGCTGATTAATATTACTTATTGAGTTGTTACTCAGCTGCTTTGGAAAAATGTGTGACATTTGCCATAGGAATTAGGAAGACCTCCTGTCATGGTCAACCAAAACAGTTCACGTAAGAGGACGGGTTTGTTATAGAAATCCGCCGAGCTGGCGTTTTCTGGGAAGAGCTGCCTCTTTATGGCTATTCGTTCTCCTGCACTGCAGCTTCTCTTAACCATTTAATCCCTAAGGGCTGTACATAAGCCTACACTTCAGTTCTTCTCTGAATTATCCATGCCAGTTATCCAGTAAGACCTTTTCACATTAGAACGGGAAGACAAGCCTTGAGCTTTGACTGATGAACTTTTCACAAAAGTCAAACTTTTCACAACTTCTAATCAAATGTTGGGTGCAAACAAAGTCATTCAGAATTGTTCACAACAGTGATGTACATTTGAGACATTTCATGCATCTAAAAGCTTCCACATTGCAGGTTCTGGTACATTAAATAGACTTTAAAAGAGATTTTGTTTTAGTAGGTCTAAAAGGAGGTTTTGGCCTAAAACCTGTTTTAAAAAAAAACATTTATTTAGAATTACCACTATTTTTGGATCATGAACATTATATATAACAATCCAGGAGATGTGTAGCTTCTCTGGACATTTTTGATAATCATTAAAGTGACTTTGCAGTTCCTATCAACAGCACAGTAAATAAACAGCTTCTCTATAATTGACCATTTCTCATCAAAACTGACTTCGACTTTTTCCCCTAAGTGACTAAATTCTGTTGACATTTTGAAAAAAACGCTCTCTTAGGTACATAACTTCCACTTACTGAATAATATGTCAAATAAGTAACTTTTTCCTAAAAGAATATACTGGACAGTATCAATATTTTCTAACTCTGTTTTTGTATTTGAACACACATCTTAAACTGATTTACTGGAAGCAGGAGAAGTCAGCAAGCTTAAGGATCTGACTCTGACAAAGGCCAAATTTAGATGGCTAGACTGGGTCAGAACATCTCCAAAACGACAAACGACTGGGTCAGAATAACTCCAAAACGACAAACGACTGGGTCAGAATAACTCCAAAACGACAAACGACTGGGTCAGAACATCTCCAAAACGACAGACAACTGGGTCAGAACATCTCCAAAACGACAGACGACTGGGTTGAAACATCTCCAGAGCTACAGAAAATTGGGTCAGAACATCTACGGGAAGAAGCCAAGCCGGTGACAGCCGGTGCTCTGGGCGATGTTTTGCTGGGTAACCTTCGGTCCTGCCATTCATTTGAATGTTGTTGTTATACATAGCAGCTACCTAAATAGTGTTACAGACCAAAAACACGCCTTCATGACAACAGTGTTCCCTAACAGCAGGATAATGTCCCCTATCCACCCTACAAAACTTGATCAGGAATGGGGTGAGGAACATGACAATTACTTAAAGGTGCTGACTAAGCCTCAGATTTCCCCTGATCTGATCGAGGTGTGTGGGATATGCTGGATGAATTTGTTTGTTCCGTGGAGGCCCTATCCTAACTTACAGGCCTTTAAAGATCTGAACATTAGCAAGCACAGTACACCTTCAGACGGTTTGTGGAGTCCATGCCTCGACAGGTCAGAGCCACTTTGATGGCACTCACAGTGTCAGGCAGTTAGTTCTAATGTTAGGTCTGATCAGTGTACATTAGGATGGGTGAGCTTGCTGTCGGATCTAGGCTGTGTCAGAACCAGATATCCTTCAAAGCTACAAGAAAGATGATTTCTTATAGGAAAGAAAAATGAGATCTCTCTTCTCAAATATGTCTCATGTAAGACCCCTGTGGTCTTAATAAAGTACTCAGATTTTAATTTAAGACATCACCACTTTTATCTGGATCAGGAATATTTCATGTCTCCTTTATGTGTGTAATGCCATTTCCTCTGAGGAAGAATTACCATTTAATCTCTTGAGTCATCAAAAACCACTATTTGAGCAATCATTTTTCCCTGTAAGCTAAAAGAGCAGCAACTTCAGAAAGCACTGTAAACTCTCTGAATTGAAGCTACCTTTGAAAAGGCCTGGCTCGGGGTGAGGTAGATAACAGTGGTAGAACCAGGATGCTTTTATACTGAGTAGGGTTCAACATGAAAACAGCAGCCAAAAGTACACTACATGGACAAAAGTATTAGGATGTCTGACCATTACACCAACAGGGACTTAAATGGCATTGCGTTCACAGACTTTAATATGGAGTTGGTCCCCCTTTGTAGCTAGAATAGCTTCTACTCTTCTTGGAAGGTTTTCCACAAGATTTTTTCTGTGGGAATTTGTGGCCGTTCATTCTGTAGAGCAATTATGAGGTCAGGCACTGATGTTAGATGAGAAGGCCTGGATCACAATCTCCGTTCCAGTTCATCCCAAAGGTGTTGGATGGGGTTGAGGTCAGGGCTCTGTGTGGGCCAGTCAAGTTCTTCCACACTGAACTCATCCAACCATGTCTTTATGGACCTCGCTTTGTGCACTGAGGCACAGTCATGCTGGAGTAGAAAAAGTTCTTTCTCAAACTGTCCACAAAATTGGCAGCATGGCGTTGTCTGAAATGTCTTGGTCTGCTGAAGCATTAAGATTGCCCTTCACTGGAAGACAGGGTCTAGCCCAAACCCTGAAAAACAGGTGTGTCCCAATACTTTTGTCAATATAGTGTATCTACAATGAGGAACAAACTTTTCAGGGTGGAAAAATATATTATATTTTTAGGATGGACAAGACATTAAGGTTATACACATACACATACACATTGCTGGAAATACATTTCACGTGACAAATGAAACTTGAATATGAACTTGAACACAATAGGAAGCACAGTCCTCATCGAGGCAGCTGAAAGTCCAGATCAGCAGAACTGGCCTGTCCATTAGCTGATGTAACAAGACCCTTGTGATTGGGGGAGTGTAAGATTAGTGAGTGTAATTTGACCTGACAAAAAAAATGGGAAAATACTCATAAAAATGTGAAGAAAAAAAAAAGACAGCATTTTAAATAAAAAGCATTTAAGTTTAACTAAATACTAAGTTTACAGATCAGTAAATTATGTTTTATACTCTGCTAAATTATTATTTGGTCAGTGAGCTCAAGTGAAGCTGGTTAATCATTTTTTGCATGAAACTGGCCAGAATTAGACTATATCAAGCTAGCAACCAAGCTCGCATGGGAAGCACAGTTGGAAGAACCATACGGATTCAAAACAGTATATTAAAGATACTAATTCTAAAGAATAAGGAACAAATAGATGGGGAAATGGAAGTATGTAAATAGTCTCCCTTGATTTTCCCCAAATGTTATCTGTCACAACATCTGCAAACAAATGCTGTTGAGTTGTGTAAATGGTGCTGACGTTCCAGACTTCTTGTTGTGTATCTTCAGTGTTTCCTGATTGGTGTAAGTAGACACCCTGTTTGTATATTTACACTTGCCCACTCACAGGAGGGCTAACTTTGAGAAAGATTAAGAGATATTATAAAAATTGCCGCTTTGTCTTTGGATTAGAGTGGAGTTGACTTTAACATGGAGTTGATCCCTCTTTTGCGGCTACGACAGCTTGCACTCTTCTTGGAAGGCTTTCCACAAGAGTTTGAAGTTTCTGTGGGAATTTGTGTCCATTCATTCTGTAGAGCATTTATGAGGTCAATCACTGATGTAGAATGAGAAGGCCTGGCTCACAATCTCTGTTCCAGTTCATCCCAAAGGTGTTGGATGGGGTTGAGGTCAGGGCTCTGTGTGGGCCAGTCAAGTTCTTCCACACCGAACTCCTCCAGCCATGTCTTTATGGACCTTGCTGTGTGCACTGGGACACAGTGATGCTGGAATAGAAAAGGTTCTTCCCCAAACTGTGTCCACAAAGTTGGAAGCATCGTGTTGTCAAGAATGTCTTGGTTTGCTGAGGTATTAAGATTGCCTTAGGGGTCTAGCCCAAACCCTGAAAAACAGGGGTGTCCCAATACTTTTGTTCATATAGCATATCTTCTATTTTTGGCTACATCACAGAGGCTAAGCAGATGTGGAAAATAAAAATTTAATATTAAATATGAAAATGCTGGCCCCCTGCAAAAAAGATCAAGGAAATTCATTGTACATGGACGTGATGGTACGAACGCTGGCATGGCTTCTGAAGCACCTACTGGTGATTTGATTCCCAGTTACAGGAAGCCAGCTGCCATGGTCCTTCCTAACTGGATGGTTTTAACTGTAACTGCTTTGTCACACTTTGAGGTTTCAAAACTCTTCTGCTTCCTGCCTCTCCCTTTGTGTATTGACTCTATCAGCCGTAACTGTCCTGTAACTCATTCCCTAACTTTACAGGAACAGACCCACATCCACAGCAGCATCATCAGACCAGTCATTCTCAGGACATTTGCATTCCTGTTTCCAGTAATCAGAGGTGTTTCTGGGTTTCAGGGTTACTGTTCTAAATGAAAACTAAAAAGGATATTTAATCTATTCTTAAATATGTAATAAAATATTGTATTTTTATATTGGATATATATATATATATATATATATATATATGTGTGTGTGTGTGTGTGTGTGTGTGTGTAGATGTGAACATTAAATGACACGAAGCATCTCTCATGACAATTAATGGCAACATCATTATTATATTGATGCACATAATAAAAGCATCTACCATAACCTGTTTAGGACCTGGTTATGCGGATATTATCCAAAGTGCCACCACTGAATGGCTGGAGGCCGCAGAATATACTGCATAAATGAAAGTTACAGTTCAAATAACTTTGGTTCTGACCAGTTCAAACCATCCACAAGCAAAAAATTCGGCACAAAATTTCACAGAATTTCCTAAAGTTCCACAAAACTCCCAAAACCGCGTCCCTGCCCCATTCACTGTCAGGCGTTCTTTCAGGCGTGTGTTGTTAAGAATGGACGTGCTTTTCTGTCAGGCTGCTGATGCTGACTTGGCACTTTTTGCAAATGAACGGTCCTTTGTGCTCGTCTAGCTCACTGAGACGTCCCAGGACAAAGGGAGATGTCAGCGTGGTACAACTGATGTGGCTGGGAAGAATCCTGCAGTGCAGAAAGAAATAACATGCCTTATCACTGCATCATCTTCTGAGAAAAGAAAATGAAAGGGTGATTTCATCCTCCCATTTGCGGTATCAACCGGTCAGAGAGTAAACAAAAACAGATGCCTGGCCATGTGAGAGCAGTTCCCTGAGAACAGGGTACATTTTCTTAGACAATGGATTGTTTGCTTGAAAGTAGACGCTGCCAAGTAACAGTCAAGCGTTCTTGGCAGCTTGTAGGATCAAATACAAGCAATCAGTCAACTCACCACAGGTGTTCCGAAGTGTCAGAAATGTCAACATGACCGCAGGTGTTTAGAAGTGGCAGTGAAGATTTGTGGTCGAAAAGAGTTTTTGTTGACATTGACTTTGTTTTTCAATGAGACTGAAATGAAATGGTGAACACAGTGGGACAGCTGCCATCGTCTGATTGTTTTAACCATTAATAATCTATTAAAATACCACCTCAGGCAACATCTGCTGTCAAGTTTTTCTACCCCAGGACAACTAAGGTGCTTTGTCGATTTTCTAAGTGAAAGTGATATACACCCTCTTATTATTAGTTGACAAAAACTCATAAAATGAGGCCTGTGCCAAAGCAAAGTTGGGACAATCTGGAAAATGCAAAGTACAAAATGCAGTTAGTCTTACATTTACTTTGACTTTTATTTAATTGCAGAAATAAACAACATAAAATCATTAAATGATTCAAGGAATCTGGTGGAACACCCATGACCTCTGAAATGGCACTTCATCAAGAACCATTATTCATCAATAGCTGCTAGAACAGGGGCAAGAGATTATTTGCCAAGCACAACCATGTGGAAACTTAAACCTTTACCGTGGAAAAAAAGAAGCCTTCAGTGTTTAATAAAGTCCGTAAGTTGACATCGTAAACATACGTTTTACTGTAAACCTTCATCTGCTTCCCTGCCCTATTTAAACCTTTTTTTTTTTTCCTGGTTTGAAGAAAGGTGTAACAGTATGTACTCTATGTCTGGTTCTGGGACACGGTCTGTAATTTATTTTGTGTTTTCATATCATTTTGTAAGGTTATCAAGCACACACTTCCTTGTCGAAAAGATGTCAGTCAACGTTCCAAGCGGAGCGACCAGGAAATCTGAAGTTCCCAGCATTGCTGCGCTTCCTTGAAAAGTGCATTTACCTACGATGGCTGGTAGCCAGTTAGTGAGCCCGGCCTCGTCCCATTCTCTACAGGGACTTAACGCAGTGGGCCTTTCCCTCCGATTAATCAATGTAAATGAAACTGGAGTTAGTTTGTATGGGCTAACAGCAGGACAAGATAATCATGAAGAGATAAAGACAAATTTCAATTACCTTTTCATTATTCACAGCTTATCATCATCCAGTGTGTACTCAAAAGAAGTGTCAGTTAAGAACACTATCGGCTTATTAATGAGTCAGATGCCACGGGCAGGTTCAGACTTCTATTCTTTACTACAGCTTAGGAATACCTAGGCCAGTTTGCATTCTTGTCATATAATTGCTGAATAATAAACCTTAAGATGTGATAAAGCATTCATTCCTTGCTCTCACAACTAATAACATTAGTGAAAAGGGGGGTTCTTCCCTGGTAATACAAAAACACTGTGTCAACCTGAAGAACTTTTTCAGTGCAAAAATGGTTCTTTGCCATTCAGAAGATGCTTCTTTTTCTAAATGCGCCACCCAGGGACGTAGACTGTGCCATCCTTGCATGAAGCATGACCACGGAGACCCTATAAATCAAAAAGGAACGTTTCTGAAAACTTTAAAAGGCTCCAAATAAATGTCTACATCGATAAAGAACTGTCTTTTTGTTTTCTTATATGCCATGTGTTATGTGGATCACATGACTAAAGATTTTAACTAGTCATCATGTAAAGCAGTAGAAAATGGTACAAAGAACAAAAACTCACTTCCAGCTGAGTGAAACCTCTATGGTTAGCCTGATAACTATTCAACAAATAATTATTAGAACTGTTGATCTGCAACCTACGTTATTCAACTTTTTTTCCTCAAGCACATCCAGTGATTTGTCGCTCTAAGCAGTTTTTGCTGTCCAGTTAGAGTGTTTATGTGCTCACAGAGCTAGTCTAAAGCATTGGTAATTGGTTTTAAGAAAAAACTAAATATAACACCATTTAGTTCGATCCACTAGTTTGAGAGGCCACTAATAGACTAAAACAATCCTCTGCTAATACTAGGCTGAATCAAGTGTTTAAGGACTCATTGAAAACTGCCTCTTACAAAGTAAACAAGAAGTTATATTCTTTTCTAACAAGCCTCAGGTATCAGTGTTTAAGTTGTTTAAGTTGCAGGGACCTCCAGGCGGGCCACATTTTTTCATTTGTCTTACAAGTTGAGTTAAAAAATGGCACTATGTAGTACCAAAATGGTTCTATGTTAAAAAGGGCAGAACTTTTTTTGGTACTGTACTGTTGAAAAAAAGATGCCAAAGAACCACTTCCACTTCTCTAATTGAAGACTTCTTCTAAGAACCTTTACAGAAGTTTAAAAAAGTTCTTCACATTCATACCACATTTCAGTTACAGAAATGGTTCACTAGGGGACCTGAATGGTGCTTCTAACACACTGAACCCTGACACCCAGTTTTAAAGCGTGCCTGTAGAACCCCTTACATATTAAATTAATGGTATTTACTTTGTATAGCAACTAATGAAAGTTTATTGCTATTAAGCCATAAAATGAAAATGTAAGTAGTCTTAGAGTTTAAGGTGTTGAATATGCCCCAAGACTGACCTATAGGAGAGGTCATCTGAGATGAACATCGTGAACATCATGTCTTTCTCAGAATCACAATGACATTGTGAAATTCAGCTCAGGTTCATGAGTGCGTTGTGTATCTCATCCTTGTTAAAGTCATCGCATCATGAAAAAGGAAGCAGGGGGGTGTAACATTTCAGCCATATGATTTCTGTTCATGTATCTGATACTGTTCACAGAGGTGTCTAGGTTGAAATGAGGGCTGCTACACTGGAAGCGTGTGTGACTGAGGTGTCATTGAACCAGCTGCAAACAGCTCAGTGTCAGAGAGATGAAGGTCAGGGCTCCACAGATGCTGTGACTCACTGACTATTTAAAGTAGCCCAATCAGCCTATTAGTAGAGCCTTATTGTCAGTTTTACAGTAAAGATGTGAATATGTCTGAGTAACACTGGATTGTTCTTTATCGTTATTTGCAGTGGCATCGCTTTGGAACGTAGCCGATAGTGAGGCGGATTACAGAAATCAACTTTCGAGAACAAAGGTCTTTGTTTAAAAGGTTCTTACCCAATATCCACCCACATGTCATCCTGAATGCTAATTACGAAGTAAAAAACAAATAGCCCACTTTCCTCTTGACGGCTTTCAAAAATTGAATGCGGTTTTTTGTGCATTGTTTTTTCAGACATCAGCATGTATAATCAGAATTAATGACACCCGAAAAAAAGACATGAAAAGTCAAGGAGGCAGCTGAAAAATGGACTCTGATCTCAGCAGAATCCAGAAATAGACAAATTATATTACCTAGCAGATGGCAGCAGCCTACCATAATCACTATAATAGTAACGTGGGCATTTGCCATATGGGTCAACTAGGCCTACTTGTAATCCAGCTACCCACTCTCTCCCTCGCGCAGCAACCATTTAGATATCAGGCCCAAAACAACAGGACACCACAGGCCGGTACTCCACTTTATATTACTCTATGTACGCACAAGACAGTGCTTCACACAACACTTTTATCTAATGATCACTTTTATCTTTATCTGGTGATCAAAGGACTTTTTACATATAAATAGAATATTGAGCTGAAATTCAAATGGTTCCATACTCCCAATCATGTGCTCTACGTAGGAATTAAAACACTGGCACCATAGTGTACCAAAATGTGTACAACAAACAGCCATTTTTTGATTTAGCCATCTGGGTACAATCCTGTACTGGACAAGTAGTGCACTGTTTGGTGCAGAAGCCAGAATTTCAGAACTTAGATGGTGCACTATACACTATGTGGACAAAAGTATTGGGACAACTGGCCATGACACCAAGAGAGCCTTTAATGACATTGCATTCAAACACGTCGACTTTAATATGGAGTTGGTCCCCCTTTGCAGCTATAACAGCTCCCACCTTCTTGGGAGGCTTTCCACAGGATTTTGGAGTTTCTGTGGAAATTTGTGCCCATCCATTCTGTAGAGCATTCATGAGGTCAGACACTGATGTGGGACGAGAATGTCTGGTTTGCAATCTCCGTTCCAGTTCAATCCAAAGGTGCTGGATGGCACTGTGGTCAGGGCTCTCTGCGGGCCAGTCAAATTCTTCTAACTCATCAAACCATGTCTTTATGGAGCTTGCTTTGTGCACTGGGCCACAGTCATGCTGGAATAGAAAAGGTTCCTCTCCAAACTGTGTCCACAGTTGGAAGCATGGTGTTGTCCAAAATGTCCTGGTCTGCTGAAGAACTAAGATTGACCTTCACTAGAGGTAAAGGGCCACCTGAGTTCCCCAATGCTTTTGTATGTTACTAGTGATAAAGTGCCCTAAAGGATGTTTACTCAGTCCTGCTGATTTGTGCCCTGTGTTTGTAAGGTGTGAGTGCCAGCCTTTGCTTTCTTCACCTCTGTTTCCTGGCAGGCTGTCTGTTTTTGGCAGATGTACACAGGTCCTGGTTTATGCTTTCTTCAGTTCTGCTCCATGCCCTGGGAGAACAGTAGATTAGTGTTCCTCACACCGGATTTCCTGAGCTATCTAAATGCTAAGAGCACTGCTAAGAATTTGTTTTCTGCCTGGCACAGCGCACAACTTCCTCACGGCCTCTTTCCTCTCAGTGACTTGGTGGTCTGGGGGAAATAAAAAAGGAGGAGCGCTGAGGCCTGCTATCCTGTTGCCAGTTCTTTTTGTCCCATTACTGACCTTTTGCTCTCAGGAAATTTATTTGAAGGGTTTCCAGCTCATTTTGCCTGCTCTGCTCCCGGTAGCTGCATAGCTGTGGAGGAAAAGAACAGTGTGTCCAGATCTCCCCCACCTCAAAACAACCCAGTCGTGTGGTTCTTTCAAAAAAAAACAAAAACATTTTGTACCCTGATATTTCAGTATTGTTCTGCAATCATGGTGTTACAACATCAGTGTGGGCTGGTTTACGATAATACAGATGTGGCAAATGAAATAGTTTCATGCTGAGAATCCCCCCAGAGGCCCAAATGTATTACTAATTGTCTTTGAATTGTTTATGAAAGCGTACTTGGCTACATGGGAACCACGTCTTGCTCTATGCTAAAAATGACATTTAATTTGGCAAAAAAGTAAATGCACTCTTAAAAAGAAGGGTTCATAAACATAAAAAAAAACACTTAATTGATTTACATTGAAGTAGCATAATTATTGCAATGTTAATGTTTTCAAAGAATGTGAAATTTTCCAAAATATATTCATTTTAATATTTGCATGTTTTAGAGAAGTTAGCCATTGTGCTAGCTCGCATACTGGCTTTCCAAACTTCATGCTAGCCAGCCATTTCAGCTGTTCTGCCCCTTTTGCCCATTTAACCAGCTGCATTTAAAGAGTGTAGTGGCTGCAGTGCAAACCATGAGTTATTATGACAGAAGAGTGTAATGGCTGTGGACTATTTTAGACTCACAGTGGTGTCTCTGCTAGAAGGTTCTGGTCAGATCTGCTGGGGGTCCTTTCTTTGTGAAGTTTGCAAGTTCTCCCTACACCTGTGGAATCCTTCCCTTCCCTCCAGTAGTCAGAGGACATGCATGTCGGTGTGCTTGTCTGTGTGACTTCCTTGTTTGTTTCTCAGCCTTTTGCCCCATGAGTACTGGGACAGTGAAACCCTGGTTAGGATAAGAGGCTCAGAAAAATGGATTGATGGTTGATAACTTTCCAAAAAACTCCTTTGGGTAGCCCCTTTAGTATTTATTTATTCTATTAGTGTTTTCTTAATTTTGTACTTAACTTTGTACTGTCCACTTTCTGCTGTAACAAAGCAAATTTCCCACATGTGGGACTAATGAAGGTTTATCTGACCTTATCTTATCTTATCTTATCTTATCATCTTATCACTGCTGAAATGCTAGGACTACTAGAAACAAAGAAAAACAGTGAAACATTTCCATTCCAAAAAGACTCTTAACTGTAGTGTTCAGGCCCTGATTTGCCCACAGAGCATGCACTCCGCATCAACATTGCGTCGGATTTTTTTATGGTTTACGTGCTGAAGTTTCACGTGCTGAGCTTTTAAAACTATTTAATAAGGATGCATTTTATCTTGAGTTGGATATGGCATTTTATCTTCTCTTCCTGGTACAAGAAATATAGGTTTGTAGGTCTAACAGGTGTTTTGAGAAAGAGCTTCCGGGTGAGCCCATACAGCCGCATATTTAGGTCAGCATTAAACAATGCTTTTGGTACGCAAACCTGCTTTACGATCTTATGCATAATGAACATTTGTGCAATTTCCAAGGGCATTCAAAGGAGAATGTCCTCAAACGTAACTGATTTGTGCTTTATTATGTGTTTGTTTTGTGTGTGTATGTGTGTGTGTGTGTGTGTGTGTGTGTGTGTGTGTGTGTGTGTACATACTCAAGTTTTATTCCCAGATGTCCTCACCTGAGGTCAAGCCGTGTAATCGTGAACTTCATATCTATTTTTATGAGAGAGAAAAAAACGAGAGAATACTAGTCTATTCTACTAAAGAATGAAATACGGGTATCAGTGCTTTTTTTCATGGTTGACTGCGTCCTCTTATATCCGAGGCCACTGAGTGTCTGTTTCATCAGTAGAGCTGCTTTACTGGTGAAGACTTGTTGAGTCAGTTGTACTATGATTAAACTGTATTACAGGGAACTGGTATTATGTTAAAATAGTTTTCTCATAGTTCTGAAGAAGATTAGTGTGTGTGTGTGTGTGTGTGTGTGTGTGTGTGTGTGTGTGTGTATGTGTGTGTGTGTGTGTGTGTGGCATTAACAGGT
>JBBPCX010000028.1:1093963-1130097 GCA_037974365.1 Hydrocynus forskahlii | reverse complement strand
ATATACACATATATATATATATATATACATATATATATATATATACATATAATAAAACACACAATATGCATTAAGGTAAACAGAATCTTTATTTGATATATTGTAATCTTTATTTCAGTATGAACTTTGCTACCATTTTTGTGGTAGAAACAAACACTTTAAACAAAAAAAAGAATGGCACTCAGCTAATATCTGCTACATACACATTTATATAAAATGGAGGGGAATACTCACTATACACTGAAGTATATACATCCTTGATAAATAAACCAATACTGCTCAGATTTAAGACTTTGCTGAAGGAATAGCCAGTGCACTGAAACTGATAGCTTGGTGAAAGCTTGTAGAAAGAAACAAAAATGGGAGTGAACTAAAAGCAGGCACTCCACTCAGTCAGGAAAAATCTGTTTTATAGTCCTGTTTTATAGAACTACTGTTGCATTCAGCAGTATTGAACTTGACCATAAAGTTGATATAGAAAAAAATCTATTATGTATTAAATTGTAGTACGACTCCTTACTACTATGTGGAGACTTTCTTAACTACAGTAGGCACATTTTCACAAGCTCTAACTCCATCAAGGCATTTCTCTTATGTCAAAAATGTTGAATGTTATCACTGATAATAAATTAAGAGGCTCATCGGACCATGATTATCCACACTTCTGCAGACTAAAGGAACACGTCAATGCTAATGTCACCAATTCAGTGTAGTTTAGTCATGTGGGCCCAGAAGGTTTTATGTCTACTTTTATTGATCATGCAAGTCTGGCCTGAGTTGGCATCTGTTAGGATCAAATGTAGAGTTGCTCCAGAATAAAACAGCTTGTTACTGGAACAATGACAATTCTTGAATTGCTGCTCCTCGGGCTTAAGGGTTTATATATTTATATACAGACGTATCACAACGACACAGTTGGGAGAAGTGTGTAAAGTACAACTTTGAGGAAGTTTGTTTGACCTACTCTGCCCTGCTTATTCCCTGCAGACCTTTTCGAAGAGCATCTCCAAAAGAAGCATTAGTAGCTAAATGGCTTGTAAGATGAACATCTTATTGTTCGTATTAAAAGTGCTGGTAAATGCATGAACTCTGGGAAGCTTGTGTATTAAACAAAATCTTAGTTTAAACGTTTCCGGTGAAAACCTTTAGCTCAAATTGATGGTTGTACTATATTTATTCATTTTTGAAGTTGAGGTTCATGTGCCCTTCCCATGTATCTCTTCATAGCTTCAAGCAACGATAAATACAGGCATTTGTGAGGAGAATCAACTAAACTGGCAAGTTAAGACTGCTACAACATGAGCAGTTAGATATTAGATAGCAATGGAGCTTGGGATTTCCCAGAGTAGGTCTTGCTTGCACTTGCTTGCACTAATTAGCTTTGCAATATTCATGTTTTAGTACAAACTGCGCAGGCACTGTCCATAAAGCATCACCATGTAGGACTGCTGCTCTGAAACAGTCTGGCCTTACAAGGGCATACAAGGGAAACTGGCCATGTATTTTATATTCTGGCACTAAAACTGTGTTTTTCATTTCTTATGAAAACAATGCAGTGGTTTATAACAGCCTTTATCAAATTATCTAGAGGAGAAAAAAGACAAGAATATACAGAGAATATAGAAATGTAAAAATACACTTATTGCCTGTACATATCAAAGCACAAAAGAAAGTCTTTCGTTTTTGAAGAAGCCTTTTTTTTTTGGTAACCCACATACTGTCAGACCTGCTGATTAAAAGATAACGCGTGTGTGTGCATGTTTAAGACAGCAAGAGACAGAGAGAGCGTGTGATTTGGTTTAGCATGAGGATAGAATAGATACTTTGGACTCCCCTAGGACTCCTTCACAACACATACATACAAACTTACACAAACAGCCACGCACGCACACACACACACACGCGCGCGCGCACACACGCACACACACACATATCCACATCCACACACTTGGGGCTGAGGGAGACACAGAAAGGGGCAAACAGAAAGGGCTGAGAGGGTTAAAAGGTGCGATTCCTGCTGGAGACAGAAGCCCGGTCCAGGCTTTTTTCTCTGCAGTGTCCAACCTTATCCTTAAACTCCTTCTATCCCAGAAGAAAAGCAAAATTTTGTGGGGGTGTTTTTTTAAGGGGGGGAGACCAGCCTCATCCTCCCTCTGCAAATCTCAGTCCACTCCACTAGATGGAGCACTTTCACATGGCCCTGAGCAAATCTAATGCCTCTTCATCGAGGAAACTTTCTTCTTCCTGGCAGCCAGCATTTCATAGAAGGGATCCCTACTGATTGCAGCCCTGGAGGGTAGACAAGAAAAAGTCAGCTAAAAGGAAACGCAGCATCAGACTGGCAAAAGTATGTCTGAGCAAGGGCGGCACAATATGCATTTTATAATTTATTGTAATCATTCAGTCAGCCGTTTCACAACATGTAGCAGCATAAGCAGAATATACAAAATGTTGAACCCTTGATGAGACAAGCCTACATTTGTTCTTAAGTAAAATAATTTATGTTTGTTGGCATTAAATCTACCCTCATCAGAATGACAAAAAAAATTGACAATTTATTTCTCAAAGGAGTTATGAATGCAGTAAAATCGATACAATTCAGGCACCTTAGCACAGTAAAATGACCTAAACATTTGTTTCTTACAGAGCACAACAAAGATGTTTTAAATATCTACTGAACCAATCTAAACGTGTGATTTTTTTGTTATATGCCAATACTGCCAATGCGAGTCAGATCTCATCTTGCATTCCTAACAAAATGTCAGCAGTTATTGGTTCAAACAACTATCGTATGCTACAAACATTAATAGTGCAAATCTGTGGGACTGATTTAAATTCATTGTGCAATTTTTATACAAATCTTTTTGGGCTTCTCTGCGAGTTTAGTTGGATATGTCTCAAAATCAAGGTGAAGCTTGGTGGGTCTTTAAACCTAGAAACTTAGCGTTTACATTTGCTGAGATACATCTTTAATAATCAACAGTAACAATAACTAATGCCCACTCATTATCCTCACTGGAAAAAAAATCTTAATAATGTGTGCACTCACTTGATGCTGTTTATCCACTCGTCCTTCTCCTCTGTGGTCGGTGCAGAGATGCGGTAGAACGTGTGGTTTCCTTCCACCACCCGTCCGTCTGCCTCCGTCTTACACGCCTTAATCACCTGGTCCTTATTGTCTGGTATGAAGAGCTCGAAACAGTTCTGAGGAGCACACATGAACATAGCCTCACACATTTAGCCACAAGAGGGAGCCAAAGCCCTAAAGGTCTTCTGATGTTTTCCATTTCATTTCTAAATTCAAATAAGACTTATCTATAGAAGTCGACTGAAAGAGTAACTGCACAATAGTTAAATCAGCCCACTGAAAGAAGTCTATGGCAACACATGGCATTCATCTAAAAGAAGAAAGAAAGAAGGAAGAGGAGTTTGATCTCACTGGTTTCTTGTCTTCCACCTCACGAATGCTCAAGTTTTCCAAAGGAATGATCCCTCTGGGTTCTTTGTCCTGCAAGGAGAAAAGACTCTATTGTAAGAACTGTGGGAGGTCTAGAGCATGTATTATAGAATTAGTAGAATGCGGCTGCTGCTGATAAACATATTTAGTCAGAAAAGCACATATCAGTAGTTCGATCCATTCTGTAATTGTTTTAATCAACACATCAACATCGCAACTTCAGCTAATTAACATTTAAATCTGGAACAGATGTGCCGAGTATCAAACTAGGACCCACCTGAATACATATATATTACATATTACATTAAAGTGCGACTAAAACTGGGAACTGTAATTGGGATATTATATTTAAACTGTATTAATTTTAACGTCCAAATGTTCGTTGACAGCTGCTCAGTCACTGTTTCATCTGAAATCAAGGGTATTCATAGGGGAGCTTGTCCTCCCTGTTGCTGCAGTTACAGCCATTACTCTTCAGAGCAGGCTGTAAACCAGATGTTGGAACATTACTGTGAGATTTTAAATTGCATTCATCCACAAAAGCCCTAATCTGGAGCTCCATCGCTAGAGAGAATGTAGTTCACAGCTCCACTTTTCGGTGTTGGGTGGCTTAATACCCCTCTAGCCAGCACAGGCTTCAAGCAAACACTTGGCATCAAGCAAACACTTGGCATCCTTAGACTCATGTGAAGATGCTCCACATTGTGCCTTTCTGTTATAAAATGCCTGTGCACAACTGAACACCTGTGTCAGCCATGGGTGCATCTTAAAGTAAAATAATTCACTAATTAAAAGTGGTGTCTAGAGACTCTTGGACATACAGGGCCAATATCCCAGATATCCCAAGATTTAAGTCTAGTCATTTTCCTTGTGATGCAAAATCTCCACTCAAAATGCTGTGTAATCCAGAACTAAACCCTGTCTGGGAAACAGGCCTTTGGCGTATATAATGGCTCTCAAAATTGGTGCTTTCAAGCCTACAAATCACAAAGAGCGCTCTTACAGTAGTGTATTCGAAGTAGTAAAGGCAGTTGTCTGTGAGAATGAACCATCGTCTCTTCCAGGTTTTGACACGTCCACCTGTGGAGGAGAACGGAGAGTTAGACGGTCTCAGGTTAAGTGGGAAAGGAACCTCAGAGAACCCAGCAGCTGAACAGTGGAGCGGCCGACAAGCAAGACAGACGGATGAGCGAGCAGACAATGAGAGCTTTTATACAAATGGCTTCATTTCTCATGATCTTCCACCCCAAGCACTGCATTCCTCTCCAGCCACACACCATGCTCAAACACTGTCAACAGCATTCACCCTGGGCTAGTGGTCACCCAAAAGCTCCATTTCTGACTTACTCCTCTACTGAAATTACTGACTTCATAGAAATGGAAACCTCTCTCTATCGCCTGGCTGCAATAACATGGTTATTCAGGCAGAACTAAACTAATATATACTTATAAATATATTGGCCTTGCGTTAAGGGTCCTAACTGGTGAGCTAAGAGGCTATGTTGATGACTGTGTGTAAAAGGAAGACAGAAGGTAAGTCCCATATGAACACAGAACCAGCACCATGTTCAGGAACATTTAAGACACAAGTAACCCAAATATGACCACATGGCTAAAACCGTACAAAGTACCGACACTTAAATAGGTTCAGACTGCACAATTATTCCAAGGACTGACCACAGAACAGTAGGTATGCAAGATTTGTACCACTAGCTGTTGTTTTACCGGCTGCCTGGGGCTCTTCCCAGGAGTTCAGTGATCTCTGACCTCTGGTGTTTCCTCAGCTGGAAACCAGAAAACGGCAGCCAAAGTGCCAAAAAGAGAATGGGGTCAAATAAAAGTGACGGAGAAGCCTGAACACCAATGGCAAGACAGAGACTATGGCCATCCAAGATAACATATAATAACTAACAACATACAACATAGTGGGCTGTCATTGATAAAATTAGTCTGAGCACTTACCACATTTGTATTTATCTGTATCATTTATTTTTTAATTAATGACTTTTTGTAATAGCTCTATCACTAAATAAAGACTTCAGAAAGCATGATTTATAACTGAGAGAATAAAAATAGTCTTCTTAACCTGCCTGTTTATTTCTCTTTGTAACTCTATGCGGGTGGGAATGTTTAAGCAAGGAGCAGACAAACGCACATAGACAGCAAAGAACCAGCTTATCGGTTGATTGGGTTGTCGACCTGGGATTAATGATCAGTTCTGAGCACGATCGTTCAACTGTGTCCCCACACAAATGCCTCTCAGAGTGTTAGCCTGAGGAGATTTGTGAAGGGGTTATATGGAGGTTGGGGCCAGACAGGAACCCAAAGCGCTGAGTGGCTGGCAGACAGGGGAAGTGTATTTATATTACACACAGCGGAGACATACTGTTTCTGTATGAGGCTGGTAAAGTATATTCAACAGTCAATAATCACAGCCTGTCTTCACCCTGTATCCTAATACTGAGCCCAACCAGCCTCCCTGTGCGCACACGCTCGCGCGCACACACACGCACAGACATACAGACACACACCCAAGTATACAATACTGAACCCAACCAGCCTCCCTGTATGCACACGCACGCACGCACACGCGCACACACACACACACACACACACACACACACACACACACACACACACACACACAGACAAGTATACGACATGTTATACAAGCCACTGCACTCAAATAGTGTAGGCCAAACACACACACACACACACACACACACACACACACACACAGACACACCTCTGCCTTTTTGACAGCATGGAGAACAGCAGCCCAAGCACTTTGGTCCAGATGCAATATTGTGAATCAGTCCAGACATACCACAAACACCATATAACGAGTGTCCTTACCTGCTTCCAATGACACAACAGAACTGAATGTACAATAGAGTATTGGTGCTAAACTCATTGTTCCTGTTTTAGATTTTTGTAGCAATATTGGTTTGCTTTTTTACAGTACTCATTTCTGGTGTTTGCTCACATACGTCCTGGACATTAATTATACTGCAGCTCCCAAAGTGTAAATAAACAAGAAAATAAAAAGATCTGAACACCACAGCAAACAGTGAGAAGAAAAACTCTTCACTACGGTGGTCACACGGAACCCAAACCCCAAGCACCCGGCAACCGCCCAGCAACCACACAGATAGAGCGCACATGGAAAAACCACCAGCTCAATGGAGGGAAAAAAAAAAAACAGACTAAACAAAGACAGAAAGAAACCAACATATATATATATATATATATAAATAAACTAGACCAAAGTTATGGAAAGACAAACTAAGCTGAAAAGAACCCAAGAAGGCTAACAACAGAAGGAGCAGAGAAAAACGAAGGCATGGCGAATCACCAGAAGCACCGGACAGCAAAGAGATGGACTAGTTTTTGGGTTTTTTTTGATACAAGAGCAGGTGTACATACCTCCTGAGGGAAAGACAACAGCCAAAATCATGGGAACAAACAAACGAGGAAAACAAGAAAAGAAAAAAAATCAAATTAAATAATAAGAAATCATATCCACCACGCTGCTGATCAAAGGAGGTGCATTTGTTTGACATGAGACTTTCTATACAGTAAACAAGACAGTAAAAGGTCAATGATGAGTCGTTTTGTTTCAATTTAACGCTGGAAAGGAAAATTGTCTATGCTCCTAACTCAATATGGCCACCAGGGGGCACTCGTGTGGTTTAACAAACGACCGGTCAATCAACTATATTAGCAGGGAAAGATGTTCCAGTCATTTCTTCCCTCCTCATCACAGCGGCAGTATTCTGATTGACACCCCGGCTGATTAAAGGGATCTGTTACTCTGGTTCAGAAGTAACTTGGACCACGGCAAAACAACAACAAATTCTGAACTGATTCTGTGATGAGGGATCCCAAAGATCAGTCATGATTGAAGAAATGGGTCAGGATGACCACAGGAACAGGGAGAGAACCAGTGAACTGAGTGTTGCTGTATGTAAACAAAAACATGTTCACATCCAGCAGAGGACAGCTCTGGAATTCCACTTGGCAACCGGACATATTAGGTAGTGAGTGTACAGATGCAATACAATTGATAATGTAATGTATCAGACTATTTTTTTACTCAGTGACCACCTACATGAGAGCCCACTGAAGGGATTATGTTGTATCTAGAGCTCTCTGTAAGAAAATATGCAGTAATACAAAGGTGTGAATTATTAATATTCCTCCAGATGTGGCAATTTGACCTCAACACTGCAAATTAATTATGGATGTGGGGGTAAATAGCGGTTTGCCTAAGACAGCTGGCAGAATCCACTCTTATATAAGAGGAAACAGCACACTATCCCACAGCATCCAAACCTGTTAACATGCTAGCAATAAATAAGATGGAGAGTTGTGAGTCATAATAAAGACTTAGGTGAAATCTTGCCTGCAATAATATAGATTATATAAATAGTTTTACTTGTGAGTATTCAGCAACTGGAACATTAATGTTCGTGTTGTACATTTCCAGTTCCACTCACCCAGTTTGAGCAGCCAGCCCTCACGGTCTGGATTAAAAAACGTATGTGTGAGGTCGTTGCCGTCATCCTCAGGGATTTTGAATGGCTCGTTTTTGATGCTCTCGTACAGATTCTGCAGAGAGCCAGAAAAGAGTTAGGAATTAAAGATGAATGAGAAAGTTAATTGAGGTCAACATTTGTGATCTACCAATGTAAGAGTGCTGTCTTTTTCAGCAAACGAAGTAACAATAATAATCAGTAGCAGATGGTATGTCCCCATTCAGCAAATTGGGGTTCCAAACCCCATGCTAGACCAATAAGAGACCTTGCGGAACCCTGTTATATGAATTAAAAAATTTGTAGGTTGGTCCAGATAAGAGCAAACGCTCAAATGTTAACGTAACGTTACAATTTATAGCATAACATCAGGCTTTAAGGCTGAAGGGTGTTTGTGAAAAAGAGAGAGAGGTTGAGGGACATGTGAGAATGAAAGAGACTGACTCTGAGCAGCTCCTCTGGTAGGTCCCCGCCATCGTTGATGCCTCTGTTCATTGAGATGAAGCGCTCCACGGTGGGCTTGTCCTTCACGTTGGGGTTGTGTAGGCTGGTGTTCAGCATGATGATGGCAAATGAGAGGATATAGCATGTGTCTGTCGAAATACAGACAGAGTGATTGAATTCTAAGTCCAAAATATATGTAGCTAAATTGCCACCCTCAGACAGATACATTTTTACACACTGCTACATTTTTACACAATGTTCACAATCAATGCCTTTTAATATTTTTTGAGACTTCAGCAAAAGCAACCTACATAATCTCAACTATGGTTTTATGGTACTGGTCATGGTAATTTTCTTTCAAACAGACTGAAGTTGAAAATCAAAACTGTACACTCAGTGGGAGACATGAAGGATGAATGCAGTAGTAACTAGCTCTCATCCTCATCTACTTCAACTAACTTCTCTCTCTTTTCCTGGCATGGCCTTTTAAGTGTGCCTGACTGTTTGTAGTACTGCAGTCCTACAGCTCTTCATCAGCAGCCTGAACACAGAAACACTGTCTGCTAGATATTTTTTGACAATTAGTTTAATAAACATAACCACTCTTTTCAAACTGGTCTTCATGCATCCTCTTAAAAGTACCATGGCATGAAAATTTCACTTTATGAGAATTTTTAACATTAATTCGAGTTCCCCTAGCCTGCCTATGGTCCTGCAGTGGCTAGAAATGGCGATAGGTGTAAAAGAATGCCTTGATCATCCTGCTCCGCCATTGAGAGAACGACAGCTCAAATGGCCCGATCTGGAATTTTCCCCTTATGTCGTCATGAGGGGAAAGGCTACCACCCCTTTCTCATGCTTTACCCGCCCAGAGAATTTCGTGCCCCTCCCCTAAAAAATTAGCTCCACTGACTGTCAATGCTATCCTGTGAGAAACCACTTTTTCCTCTAGAAACATCATGGCTTGCAAACGAGTGAAGCATTGCAGTTGCTTGGTGCACAGATGTACAAATGAGCACAAATTTATTTTTTTTGTTCCTTCATGCGAGCCTCTGAAGAACCAGTGGGTTAATTTTATTTTCTCTGGAAATGCGCCGACACAGCTTCCTAAAGTTTTGTATGTCTGCACCAAACATTTCGCCGAAGACTGTTTCCTCAACTTGGGGCAATACAGAGCTGGTCTTGCTGGAAGGCTGAAAATGAAGTCTGGATCAGTACCAACTCTCCCTGGACAAGAAAGTCAACTTAACGCTATATAATTTTGATGCTTTGCTGTATATGGTTACCTAGCTTTTTAAACTTAGAATGTGGTCGTAACATTAGCTCTGCAGCTAACAGCTAACAGCCCAGTTAGTATTATCATTCAAAGCTACAAACACAGAAAAGGTGCGTCCTGGGGAAATCTCATTGTGGGAGCGGCTCGAAGTGGCTGTAATTCTGCACCAAGGCAAAATTTCGGAAAGAGTCTTCAGATACAGTATTAGGGGACCACTAAGACCTATATAAAAAATCAGCATGTCATGGAACGTTTAAGATTTAATACCTCCAAAAATAATAATTAAAAAAAACATTTTCCTATGGAAGCAGGTCAGTGACTATACTAGGCAAGGGAAATAAGATTATTTGTGACCCACACCAGCGTTTTTGAGCACTGTATTCCTTTAGAAAAGATGCAGTTTGTGTGGTTTAAATGCATGTTCATTAGGTGAAGATGGGTGGGGTATATCAAAATGTACAGAGAAAAGACTGCATGATGTTTAGGTCAACAAATTCACATCTTTGAGTGTGTGTGCATGTGTGCATCAAGCTGACACAGCAGCACTTTATCTAGCCAGTGTGTCTCAGCAGAAAGTGCATGAATAATGTAGCTCAATCTGTCCCACAGTAGGACTGTCAGCTTTAAACACACTGTCGCAATCACAAACACCACCTCCTAACCACACATGGAAACATGCTCCAACACACACACACACACACACACACTCCAGAGATGTGCCTGATAGAAGACCAGGACTGCAGTGAAAACCTGAGGTAAATCAAGTAATATTCATCTTGGGCACATAACTAATGGCTGATTTTTCAGTGACAAAACTATATGTCCCATTGGTTTGAATATGACTAGCTTTCATTACACATGTACATACACACACCCACCCACACACAGTAACCCACCAGTGGACTGGAAGACCCCTGGGTTGCATTGGCAGTAGCGCTGGGCAAAGGCCTCCATCATCCGATCGATTTTCTGTGCCTCACCCGGCAATCTGAAACTCCAGAGAAATTGCCTGCACACACAAACATCCACATCACTCATCAGTGTATAGGTGTGAGGGTGGTGTGTGTGTGTGTGTGTGTATGTGATGAAACGGTCAAGATGAATTAGTTCAAACTAATTTGAAAACAAAGACATATCTGTTTTAAAATTGAAATTTCATGTGTCCTCTCTGTGTTTCCCCTCATAAGGTATTGAGGATATGCTTCACCTGAGAGCTTGAACTAGGTTCAAATCTGTGAACTCATGCAGCTCCACGAAAGCATGCAACACCTGGATGTTGAACTCATCCCTGTCGAGCAAAAAATAAATAAATAAAAATAATTAGTTTTCAGCAACAAACCATTCAGGACATTTACTTTTCTTCCATTTCACAGGTTCAGTCTGGTATTCCACGACTAGCAAACCACATTTAAAGATTAGTTTCCAGAGCTTTGACAACTGTTTCGGTTTCTTCTTCATCCTCATGCTAATTTGGTGAATGTCATAATCATTCACTCCTTTATTTTCATTCAGAGATACTAGAAGATAAACTGAATCATCCCACATCAGAACACACTATTTTTTTTCTGTGAATTTCCAATGACTGAGATACAGAGAAAGGTAAGATAGGAATTTTCTAAGATCAAATCTAGATGTAGGTCAACAAACAATTATTCTCATAAAAAATAACACTATTGAAAACCTGCTCAAAAGACCATTTACATGCATACACAGGTCCTTGATCAGAAACATGACATCACATTTGACCTCTGCTATGCCAAGTCTACGATATCCCCCGGGGGGATTGTGGGATACCACAATAGAGCTTTCTCTGATAACGTCTCGTCTCTCTGTGACCCTTCTGCCTCTCTCTACTCGCTGCTAGTATCACAGGATCCAATCTGCTTATGAAGCAAGTAATGCAGGCCTCCAACCCCTCCATCCATCCATCCCCTTCTGGCATATTAGCCATGAAATGGTGATACTAATCTGCTCTTTTCTGAGTGGCCACTCTCCATTTCCTGATCTCTCTGGGACACGCCCAGGCATTGTGGTCAGAAAGAGTAGGGAGAGAAGAGGTTTGGGGTCTTTGTGTAGAATACAGTCAGCACAGGCTCACTAGGTGTTGGCTGAAATTTTGATGCCTAAAAAAATTGTTTCATTGTGTGAGCTAATAATCAGTTTAGAAGAAGACAGTTAAGATTAGTGTGGCATAACTGATCATGTTTCTATTGTGAGTGCAATTAGAGTCACAATACCAGAATTTTCACTTCAATACCAAAACCATCAATATACTCAATATCATAATCCTATGGCAAATAATACACATCCAACATTTATGAGATTGTAAACAGAAAAGAAATTCTGCACAGAGTACAGAATATGATGTCTATGTAACATAAGCCAATTAAAGGGTCTAAATATTACATTTTCCTCGCACTGTGTACTTTTACAAGCCCAAAACAGTGATAATTCCTTTTTATATGACTATTTTCCAATCGGCTAACAGGCTGATTTTGTTAATGTGTATTTAAGGCTGACCATAGGAATTTTCCATACTTCATACAACATTAATCGTGACATTATTGGAAGGAATGAAGTAGGGTCCAGGTCTAATATTAGAGCTTATTTTTCCTGAGCTGGAGGCTTGGAATCTGTTTTCCCCACATGCAGAGCAACAGACCAATCTTGACAACCAAGCTGGTGTTTAGTGATGAAACCTTCATAGGTTTCTATGCAAAAAAAAAAAAAACAAAACACCCTCACAAACCCACACAGACACACACCTCTCTCCAAGGTAGTCCCCTATGGCTGTCTTGTTCAGGCCCTCGCCCTTGTACAGGAACTGAGCGATGTCATCGCTGGTGTTTTTCAGAAGGTCATTTTCAATCAGGAATTGGATTCCCTGGGAACAGACACACACACACACAGTTCAGCAGGATCAATATACTGGATACTATGCCTGGTACATATCGATTTTATGGAGTATTTAATCACCTTCTTGGGGTCCATGTTAAACTTCTTCCGGCCCATGGCTACCTGCTTATTCCTCTGCATATTTTTCCTATGGAAGAGAAATGTATTCAGTAGTTGCAAGAATCTGAAAGGTTTCAATCCAAGATGCTGTGTATCCCAATACTGGACATAAATAAGTTCTTAAAAAAAGAATCACAGCTGATGTTTAACGCAAGAAGGATCACACATTTTCTGATAAATGTGGTATTAATTATTATACAGAATTTGTATTTTTTTGTACGTGTAAAGCTCATGCGCAAAAATGTTTATGAAGAAACAAGAAAATGAAAGCGGTATTTAGAGCTCTGGGTATCTTTTAGATTTACATCATGCATTATAAAAAACATATTCTTAAAAGGCAATTTTTGCCTTTTACAATTTTTTGTTGTAAAAGGCAATTGTTTCTTCACATTAGACACAAGTACCATGTGCAAATACCATGTGCACGGCATAATAGGCAGAAAGAAAGAGGTGCACCAGCTCATGAACACACATGCATTTTCCTAATACAGCCACTTAATTGAAGTGCAGCAGCAGCCCGATACCCGTGTGTGGAGAGACTTAAAAGACCTTAAGAGTTTTCTAAAACACTAATTTTGCAAACAGTAGGAATCCCCCTACTCTCAAGCTCTTCCTATGCTCTCCTCTGGAGATTCCCTATTGTGTGTTTTACCAAAAACTGCTGTGAATAATTCAGTGGTTTCCCATCAGTGGGGAGAGGGAGTTGATGAAAGATTTAACGCAGCATAGACTGTATGGGTTTTTTGAAAAGTAGAGTTAGTGTAGGTCTGGAGACAAGCACTCACAGTTTAGGCATTAATATTTAATGGAGTTGGATGAAGTTAACTATTCAGATTGAACACATTTCTTTCGTCCTTTGAATTAGGTGGTGGGTGAGTGTGAAGAGGAGGGTGCGATTCCTCACCTCTCTTCGGTGGAACCCAGGTTCTCGATCTCGCTGGTTACCTCGGCTATCTCATCCTTCAGTCTCTGTGGGGCGGAGAAGGAAGATACTTAGCTTAGGAGAACATGATGGAGCAGATCACAAAGACACGACTACAATGTGGCGCAATTCAATAGATCAAGTGTGTGCAGAAATATGGATGATAGCTGAGCAAAGCTTGTCAGATCCAAATGTAAACCTGTGTTTGGAACAAAGAGGTGTGGGGCAGAGGGTGGAAAGTGTAGATAATTCTGACACACACCAACGCATACACGCGCACACACGCGCACACACACAAACACACACATAAGGCTAATCTAAGTATCTGTATTGCAGTCATCACGATATATATCATTGAGGGTTATTTAAAGTAAAACTCATTCAATCACAGAACAATAATTGCAGGACCTGAACACTTTTTACTAACCTTGATCAACACGCGATCAACAGTGAATAATTTGCCCAGGGCTTTCTGTCCCATCCAAAGTAATCCTCACACCAAACTCCTCAAAGCTAAAACCAGTGCATGTAACTCCTTACCTCTACACCAGGTCAGTTTCTGCAGTTCTAAATTATACTAAATGGAGGACAATCCATAAAAGACCCCAGAATGTGAACTGAGAAGGAAATGTGATTTTTATTTCAGACACAAACTCTTTAGTTGCCCTTTAAAGCAAGACCTCCTCCAAACGAGATGTCATGTATGAGTGACATATGCTTAGAATGAATGTAATAATTTTCAACCACTGCTCTATTTTCTGATCTTTTTCTTCTCTACTGCCATTTTTGGCACAGTTCAGCAAAATCAGCAAAAAAAAGGCCTGAAAGGTCACAACAAATTCTTCAGATGTTTGTGTCCACAAACAAAAGCACCACTTATAACAGAAGTCCTTGACATGCTGCTAGAAACGAGGTAAAGGGAGGAAGAGAGCGAGTGAATCAGAATCAGAATCAGAAAACTTTATTCATCACGGAGGAAATTGTTTAATGCTACAGAGATCAAGGCTATGGTGGTTCATCAGTGCATAACAGACTGAGCAGTGTGACTTTAAATTTTGCAGTTGAAGGTGATCAGACTGCTTTTATTTAAACGAGCCATTTCCTGAAGGGTTTAAAATGATTCCTCCATGTCCTCATCAGGTTGAGTCACTTCTTTGGTATGTTGATTTGAGAGGAACTGTGCATCCTACTCTTTTATCAGTGGCCAAATCAGTGTTTGTCAGGATCCAAAACAGTTTGCAGGTTACATTCCTTGAACCATAATCAACACTGTACATGCACTTAGTAAAACTGCAAAGAAATTTGACATAACTATCATCGAACACCTGAGTACACAGTTAGGGGTTCTGCCTGAAATATTTAAGTTATCTCTCTCTTTTGGAGAATGTTTAGAGGAGGTAAATGTGTAATGAAAAAGAAAGAGACCTGTAGACAGAAGCAAAGACAGCCAAATGTCTGGAAGGGGAACCGAGATGAGACAGCTCCTACGCCTTTGGCATCGCTCAAACAGTCTGAGAACTCACACTAAACACTCGTCTTCATGATCACTGATTACAGTGCATGACTTAAGGACTGAAAAACTATAGGTTGTCTAACACACTGAGCCACGTTCTATTCAGAGATGGTGAACGGGAACTAACTGGCATGTACCAAAGGGACTAAGGGGCCACGGATTAGGTCTAGTACCTGAATGTCTTCCAGCAGCTCCTGCTTGCGCCGGCGGATATTCTCCAGCTCCTGTTGCTCTTCAGGAGTGAGGTCATCTGGCACTAAGAAAAAAGAAAGAAAGTAAAATAAGCAACAGTATAATCAGTCTGCTCAAAATCTGTTATGGCAGTGATACCAACAACGAACTGAACCAACTCCTGAAATTCGAAATGGGATACATACTAAGCATAGTTGGGGTTTCTTGACAGCCAAATTGGGCTGACAAAATTTTTCATCAGCTTGGTCCAATGAAAAATGGTCTTAACTATTGTCCATTTATAATAATAATAATAACCATAACAATTATAAGAAGAATAATAGTTATGTCATTATTATTATTATTACTATTATTATTGTTATTGTTATTAGTATTATTATTATTATTTTAAAAAACAAGCTACAAAGTCAATAACATCATTAATTTACTTTCTCACAGCTCTGCAGGTTAAATGAACACACTCATATAAAACAACCTAAACAGAAGCATGGATGGGAAGCACTCAGAGAAGCAAACATGAGTTCAAGCTCCTTTTCGTAGGTATTGAGTCTGACAGACTGTATAGGGAATAACTGTATAGTGAAACTGCCTGTTTCTAAAATACACAGCCTGAAAATGTATGTGTATCAAATTCTCATTATATCACAAAACAGTACCATAATATACCATGCTTTATGTTAGGAAACAAACCTCCGAGCTTCTATGCAACAGTTGAGCTTCACATGGAAACGTTTTCACCAGGATATACATATAATATTAGTTTAGAAAGTCTGATATACAATATTACAATATTTAATAGCACCACTCTAAGATCCATATCATGGATTTTTGCTGCAACAGCCTGAGGACCCAACCTAGTAACAGTGTTTACAAACACACCTCATCAGCTGTGGTCAGAAACCTATTTCCACTCTGCTTTCTTTACTCTCTAGCAGTCAGTGAGAAAATGGCAAAGAACTGATTTAGAAAAAATAGCTTATGGCAAAGTAAAACACCCTTAAATACTTTTACATGTATTACCCTCAGCATGTTCAGTTCAACACAGCAGTGCCAAGCATCAGTGTCACTGCACTAATAGTAGGACTCAGACTGCAAAATATATTATTAACCTGTCTAGGAAAAGCACCAAGTGCCAGAGTTCCATTTTAGGCTTGAGGAAGAAACTACCTCTAGCACCAACTAATCTTGAACCCCCCCCCAATGCTCTTATCATATTTCGCCACGCTATACGGTATATGACTTTATTTGTGTTGTTATTTTCTCAACTGGTGCTTGGGGAGGGGGCTGATGACACTAATGTTCTTTCTATGTTTTATTATTATTATTAATTTTTTTTGATTAAGCAGCCACACACTATCTAAAAAGACAGGCTTTAGAAGAGTTGTGCCCAGGGCCCCATGACCGAAAAGAGTTGATATTTGCTAATAAATAGCCTCTAAGACACTAAAGCACCAGTCAGTTATGTACTGAAAGACGCAAACACTTGTTTTTTCTGCTATTAGTTAGCTAGAACATAATCGCTCAATCATTACAGTTACAATAGGATAATATAGAGGAAGCCAGACAGGGGAGAGAAGAATTAATAAATGTGAGCATGCCTTCCTAATATTAGTTTGCCCTTTCAGAGGCACTCTATGGCTAACTGTCAGTGATGACCCCACGTCCTCTCTTCATACTGGCCCGAAGCCAGCTCTGAGGTCAGAGGTTCATCCAGCTAGCAGGTCATGCCCTAAAAAGAGGATGAATAGTTAAGCAACACTGTGAGATCTGGGGGTGGTGAGATGCATGATTTCTGGCATTCAATGAATCATTTCCTTAAACTGCTTCTGACAAAGAGAATAATCTGCATAATGCACTTTCCCCACCCCACCCCCAACACTCCATCTCTGACTCTGTCTCCCAGAGGGACCCACCCACATCAAACTGCCCATCAGTTTTATCATGGCCAAATCTTCATGAAATGAGTGGCCTTATTCCCAAAGTGCACTAAAGGAAAAGTGTCCTTGTGGAAGGTCTGAAGAACACGGTGTCCATTAGGGTTTGGTATTGAAATGCAATACTTCTATGGTACCGACAAAATTATTGAAATTAGACCAGGCATAAAAAAATAATCAATTTCATACCATATCAAACCTTACCTCAGCCTTTATCGGCAAGCTTGTTTCAAAACCTAGACTGGGAAGCATCTAAATCACATCCGATATGCATGACATACAACTTCAAGCATTTCACACACAGGTTTTCTGGTTTAATCAACACCTACTTTGTCATTTTTGTAATTTAAAAGTAGGTATTAGGGATTCGCAATATTATTGTTGCGATTATACTTATACAGTGGGGGAAATAATTATTTGATATCCTGCTGAACTTGTAAAAAATGAACAGTCTCTAATTTATAAGGTAGTTTCATTTTTATGGAGAGAGAGACAGAATATCAACCAAAAATCAAATTGATTTGCTTGTCATTGAGTGAAATAAGTATTTGATCCCCTAAAACCCACCGAGACTTCTGGCTCCCACAGACTGACTGTGTGCCCATGTTACACACAGATTACAATCAATCTATCAATTACAGAAACTCCTGATCTTAACTCCTTATGTGTATAAAGCACACCTGTCTACAGAATCAGTTTCTTTCATTCCAAACTCTCCACCACCATGGGCAAGACCAAAGAGCTGTTGAAGGACATCAGGGACAAGATTGTAGACTTGCACGAGGCTGGAATGGGTTACAAGACCATCAGCAAGAAGCACGGTGAGAAGGTGACAACTGTTGGTGCGATTGTTCGGAAATGTAAGAAATACAAAATGACCATCAATTGCCCTCAGTCTGGAGCTCCATTCAGTAACTTGCCTCATGGGGTGAGGATGATCATGAGAAAGGTGAGAGATCAGCACAGAACTACACAGGAGGAGCTTGTTAATTATCTGAAGGCAGTTGGGACGACAGTCACTAAGAACACCATTGGTAACACACTGCATCATCATGGATTGAAATCTTGCAGTTGCGGCAAGGTCCCCCTGATCAAGAAGGCACATGTACAGCCAGTCTAAAGTTTGCCAGTGAACATCTAAATGATTCAGAGAAGGCTTGGGTTAAAGTGCTGTGGTCAGATGAGACCAAAATCAAGTTCTTTGGCATCAACTCGACCCGCCATGTTAGGAGGAAGAGAAACGCTGAGTATGACCTGAAGAACACCATCCCCACATTCAAGCATGGAGGTGGAAACACGATGCTTGGGGATGTTTTCCTTCTAAGGATACAGGATGACTTCACCGCATTGAGGGGTCAATAGATGGGGCCATGTACCGTAAAATCTTGGGACGAGAACCTCCTTCCCTCAGCCAGAACAGTGAAGATGGGTTGTGGATGGTCTTCCAGCTTGATAATGTCCCAAAATATACTGCCATGGTAGCAAAGGAGTGGCAAAGAAGAAGCACATTAAGGTCATGGAGTGGCCTAGCCAGTCTCCGGACCTCAGTCCTATAGATAACCTGTGGAGGAGCTGAAGTTTCGAGTTGCCAAGCAGCAGCCAAGAAACCTAAAGGATTTAGAGTTTCTGTAAAGAGCAGTGGGTGAAAAAAAGTGTGAAAACAGGCTGAAAATGTAGGACATGTGCCCTTTAAAAACACCTCAGACAATCGGTGCCTTCAATAGTTAAAGACTGGCCAAAATATTTTAAATTTTGTTGGATTACAAGAGCACGACATTTTTTTTCTTAGAACACCCAGTAACTCACCTGGAGCTGTGACTGGCCACCCTATTAGAAACACCATGACCGGTTAGCGGCTCATTTGCATATTGCATTCTTTTGTAATTTCAGTATTGCAGAGATGGAGATCATGATAATGATTAACAGATAACGTTTTGTCCAGCCTTAGTAGGTGTCAAAGCTAAAGTTCAGAAATCTGGTTTGAAGTGTAAGCAAACTTTGGGAAATCTCTGAACATCCACAGTCCAACATCAGTTACAGTGCTCTCCCAATCAGCTGATATCAGCTCTTCCCCTCAATCAGCATGGACTGTTTGCGAGCTACTTCTCCAATAACTAAGTTCACTATAGATATCAACCACCTTTCTGCCGTTCTCACAGTAAGCAAACTGTGAGCTCTCAGGCTTTTACCATTTCAGAGGACATTAACCCACTACACTATTAAGCACCATGTGTGAATAAGGAAGAAGTTGGCAAAGAAATAAGTTTCATCAGGTTCTGGAGTTACAGGATTGATTTCCCATGGCTGAAAGATTCTATTACACGCTGTGTCATGAAATATCTTAATGATGAGCAAAGCAGCGTATAGTTGTGTGGTCTCAAAAGAGGTTGCATGAGGAAGATGAAAAACAGGAAGTGTTTTTTTTTTTTCCAGGGAAAGAGTGAGGTCATATTGGGTGGACACCTTCTGAGACCGCAGCACGTCCACCCACGACATTTTTTAGAAACTCTGGTGGCGCTGATGTCCTGCGGCCAGGCCCCTGAAGACTCTCTGGCACGAACGCCTGTAGTTATTCAGGGACTGCTCAGAATGGCACTGATTTTTTGGGTCAGGCAATAGGGCTTCACATCAAACCAATCGTTTCGTATGTAAGAAGGTAAGTGGCCAACATTAAGAAGTAGTTAGTGGTCTAGTGATAGGCTTGCTTACAGAGGCTACATGTCACTCTCAAGTAAGTAACTAATCAATAAACGAAAGAAAGAAAGAAAGAAATGCATCTGAGGATAATCTTCATCACTGAATTGAAAACTGTGTAGGACTGAATAACCAGGGAAAGTTTCAATATTATTGTTTTTTGTGTTCTCAGCCGCTCTGTTGCTTTTGAAAGGAGGATGTAGCTCATCTGTTCTAGTAAATGATGAACTTCTGCTGTATTCATCAGTTTTGATGACGGAAAGCCCCAAAAAACAACAGCACACAGCTCCAGAAAATAACCTGCTATCGCAATGATCAACGTGCTTCGATTCTGGATTCAACTGTGGCTGGTAGGGCTGGCCCAAATAGTGGAGCATTTATTTGCTATGTTGGTGTTTGCACGTTTAGTATTTTTTTTTTTTTTGTAGCCGAAATGATTAGTTTCAGTTCATTAGCAAAGGCCTTTCAAGTATATAGCTTTATAATAATATTATAAAATCAATATTACTCTGAGGGGGGGTTCTCCTCACAGTCACACACACATATATACATAGTTTAAAGTCTCATTTTTTGAACCTAGGATGGTACGCTTCAGTGTGCGATGTGTTTGGCAAGTGATGTTCTCCAGAGCAGTGGGAGTAACAAAAACACCCTGTATAAAAAACAAAACAAAAAAAAAAAACATGTACGTCTAGCTTCAACACAAATTGGTGTTTGTATAATCACAACAACTGGGACAAACAGGCCCATGTTGATTGTCATGTAGACAGGCTAACCTTTAAGCTTGCTGACTGACCATCTGCTTATGTTATCTTATGCACTGTTCAGCCAGCTTAATTAGGTGCCTGATCCATACCAGTTGGCTAGCATGAAAACATATGTGATTAAAGATGTATGTGTGAGCTTATTGTTTTACATGAACACAAATTGTTGCTTAAATGTCACATCAACTTGTAAGTTTCTTTGGATGAAAGTGTCCGCCAATTGAATGTAAAGTCATGTAATGTAATTTAGTTGAGATGAACAGACCTCTGTATGTCATTATTTACATACTGTGGAGCTAACTGAACATTATCTGATGGACTTATTAGCAAAATGCTATCCGCTGCTATCTGTATATGCCATTTCATCATTGTTGACTGGTGGACTTGCCGGCTAGTGGACTGGCAATCGCGGTGCCCGACCCCAGGCCGGCTGCATGTGCACGTCCCCAAATGATTTGGGCATCCTGACAGGCTATATCACCACATCACAGCTACACTTACTACAGGTTAACGAGACATACTAGCTGTTTTCATGTCTACGCCCCACAGCAAAACTAAGGGGAGAAATGTGATCGTATTTTACCTACTGAACAAATAAACACCACGAACAAAACTCCTAAGAATTCCAATTTTTCCTCCTGAAGTTTGTCAAACTCCAAATGATCTAATTCTTTTACCATGGCCGGAAAAAACTTTAATGACCACTGAATCTGTGTAAGACATGAAAATCATATAGTGAGACTGCCCATTCTTAACTCAAGCAGGAAATTCTATTCAAGAACAGGTTTACCAGGAGCGAGCACCTCCTCTCTAATGCTTCCATCAGTTCCAATTTTCTAGCTTTTGCCTGATTTTACTGAAACTTTTGATGGCAGCCTTACAAGAATGGCAACCAATTTCCCTGTGCTTTGAATAGGCAACATACTACTGGCTGCTTTTAATGATTTCAGATAGTAAATATTACATTTCAACAGGAAGTACACAGGTCCATCTGTTCACAGAAAAAACTATTAAAACTGCTAATTTCAACAACAGGTAATCAAAATGTTAGTTTCTACTTTGATATTTGTTTATGAGGAATGCAAACAGTGTTAAGATTATCAGTCCAAAACAAAAACTTACATTACATTTCATGAGACGTTGGACAGAATACAGTGAGCATTTCAGAAGGGGGAGACTTTGTGAGCATCCCTGTGGCACAAAAAGCTGCATTCTTTTACAGTGGAGGTGTGGATCACATGACACAACCAAAGGCTGTGAAAAACTCTGCAGGGTAGAAAAAGTACACTCTACATATTCTACTAATCATATGTTCGGTTTTTGTAAATGTTCATCGCCCCTGACTCTCGCTGCAACTGTAAAATTGTCATCCCTGCCACTGAGTGACCCTCCTTTAATCAGGATTCTGAAACAAGATTCATCAGTCTTTATAATCCTATGGAACACAGTTTATCCATCAAACCAATTTGAGTAGGAATTTTTGAAGAAAATATTGACAAAAAATGTTCTCTATGTGTACTGTGTGACAATAATTGGGCAGTTGGTAGCCTGGTGGCTAGGGAGTCGGAAGTTTGTAGGTCTGAATCCCAGGACTGCCAGTGGCACCACTGATGTACTCCTGAGTAAGGTACCGTCCCTGTACATGGGCGTCACTCTCAGGAACCCAATGCTTCACTTGGTGAATGGGTTAAATATGGAAGACTCAAGTAATTTCCTCTGGTAGTATGTAAAAATAAATAAATAAATAAAGCATCCACTTGAAGCAAGTGCTTTTCAAAGCCTGATAAAATTTAATTTAAAGCCAAAACAGTCGGCTGTTGACAGGTTTGTTTACACATGGGCAGAGGTTTTAAAACTTCTCATTCTGTGTTTCCTATGTCATTCATATTAGTTGATTTTTGGATGGTTAATTAATTATTAATTATAATTATAAAGAACTGAATTATAGCCCCCCGCAGTGCCTCAATGCTAAAGCACTGGTCTCTGAATCAGATGATTGGGCAGATGGTGGTCTGGTGGTTAGGGAGTTCAGAAGGCCTTGGGTTTGAATCCCAGGACTGCATGTTGCACCACTGTGGTACCCTTGAGCAAGGTACCGCTCGCACACACTGCCGGTGGCAGCCCACTGCTTCACTTAGTAAATGGGTTAAATGTAGAAAAATAATTTCCCATTTTTCGTACTGTGCGCTGTGGTGTGGTGTCTTCAAGTGTGACTATAAGGGGGCAATTTACTTTAAGTGATGCATGGAGAAAATGAATGAATTGTTGCACCACTAGTTCGCAGAGTTGTAGGCTAGTTCTATAAGACAGTTAAATACAGGTGACGGCCTAATACTGCTGTTAAATGCAGTTTGTTAACACTGATTTCAACACGTAGCTTAACTACGGGCATGACACAATGATGAAATGCACATCACAAATCAAGGTGACCTGACAAAATTTGCTTCTCATTTGGATACAATTCAGAAATTTAAAACATGTTTCTACTCTCAGTGGCTGTGTCACCCCGCTGGTGCTACATGCAGAAGTCGTCATTGTGAGGTCCCGTGGAAGCAGACAGCACTCAACACATTTTCAAGTCACTCTGCACAGGTGCCTCTGCCCAATCTACAGTGTGACAGCAAGGGGCAGTCTCTGAAAGGCTCAATTAGAGAGAAGCTCCCCATGTGCCGAAGCCCTTCAAGACTCAGCCTGGTTTCCATCTTGGCAGGAGCACTAGCAGACAGCTCATTTCCATCCAGACCGCTGGAGAAATCTCTGAAAAAAAAAAATCAGGAAATTGGAGTCCCAGCCAAGGCGAATATCTGCCCTGAAACCCTCCTGGTCTGGCTCATTTTAGAGTATGTCTCCTAAAGACAAGCAGCTTAGAGACCAAAACTGTCAACAAGCCCTCCCCTTTGTGATCATCTACATCCCATCCTTCAGTCCTCTCAGGATAGAGATCAAGAGCTAACATCTCTGATATAGATTTGGTGCATTTACTTTAAAGTTTAAGTGGTGTGACATCGTTTAATGAGCTTTCTTCCACCTGCTGATGTTGGGAGAACTTTTTATTGTCTGCTAGTCCTTATCGCAATACCGGTCGCTTCAATACTGATATTGCAAAAGACAACAAACGCAAATGAGTTTCTAACCAATCACAGTATTTCTGACAGGGTGACCACTCACAGCTCCAGATGAGCTGCTGGTGTTCTGATGAATCAACATCTTCATGTAATTAAAAAGAAAACATACCATTTGAAACAACATTGACAGACTTAAAGCCTTATTAATCAAAGAAAAGTCATGATATGGACCACAATATCACATGATATTTAATATCATGAAAGGCTTTGTACTCGCAATATGTAGCAGCAAAATCGCAACATTGATATGTTGCACATATAATGCAACAGACTTGTGAGGGAGAAATTCTGGACAGAAACAGAATTCCTAGCAAATCTATTTTATGAACCTTACTTTAGTGTGCTTACACTTTTTAAAGTCAGGGAATGATCAAATATACCTGTAAGCCAATGCTAATTCTGAATGTTAGTTAGAAGACAGAGATCCAAATGTAGGTTTTTGGGGTTTTTTTCACAAGAGACTCCAATCTGGATTTGCTCTGAACCCACTTTTCATTATGCTTCATTATCCTGCTCTTAAGACCTCTCTGTAATTTCCACTTTCATCTACTGCCATCTCTCATTCCCTTGTGCTCCCTCATATTGTCTTATCTCCCCGGCCCAGTCGCACACACCCATCTTAACATCTTCAGTACAGCCCCCACATACCATGCTCCCCCACCCCCTCTCATCTGTCTCAAGGCTTCTATACTGTAGACTGCTCCACGTGGCCTTGATGGACACATCTGCCAAGCCATCAGCTGCAGTTTACTCGTTCAAATCAATCCCATCCATCAATCTAATGCAACACAGAGGCTCACAGCTCAGTTCCAGCATGAGTGTATTACACTGAAGTGACAAGGCTATTGTGAAGCTTTCAGTTTACCAGAAAAATAACATCTTTACAAACCTTCAGAACACCCACTCAGCTGTCCTGCATCTGAAGTCCTGCTGGCAGCTTTACAAGAGACCCGTCTTTAATCATCTGGTACAGGACTCATAACGACTCGCACCTCTGACTGCTTGCACTTGGACTGACCTGACACACATTCATAGATTCAAAAGTGTCACAGTCCAAACCACTGCACAAGGGTAGGCAAAGTAGAACAGGCTTGTCTTTAATGGAGAGGGGATCTTAAGGGGCTCAACCAGACCAGCAATGGAAGAGAGAGCTCAGTGTTGGACAGAGGAAGCGTGGGCTTGACTGGCGGAGGAACACACAAGCGGTGGGCGGATCACAGATCGGATCACATCAGCACCTACAAAAGCTTCAGTGGCATTACTCAATTTTTACATCGTTTTGAAAGACAGAACATGAGATATGTCCCTTCTGACCCATTCAGTGCCCACTTCAAGCAAGGCACCCTATATTTATGATCCTCTTTTTCCTTAAAAATAAAAGACACTTAAACAGGAGAGACCCTTTCATCATGTTCAGTTAATCATCTCCTGCTTCATCCTACACCGCAGTCTACTGGAATATCTTAACCCAATAAATCCCTACTCTATTTATATAATGTATTTTTAGCATTTATAGTTACGATGCCTGTTACAATTTCAGTGCCAATTTTCTCTCCAGTCCGGTGCTCACAGCTCTGTGTTGTTTTTCACATTAAACAGGTTGTAGGTTCAACGGAAGTCTAACTCATTTTTCATTTCCACTGGTTTTATGAAACAACTTTTGGGTAAACCAGTGGTCAATAAGCCTCTGTGTCTAAAAGCTAAAAGCAACTAATAACCAATAAAAGAAAAACATTGTTAGCCATTGTTCCTTACATTATTACTATAGCAATAACTGACACCAGAAGCACAGACCTCTGTGTAAGTAAGAAATATAAACAGTGTTGTATGTAAGAATGGGGCACATAATGATTTCAGGTTGCAGGGCTCAGTTACAGTGAGCCTCGTTTTACAGCCTGGTCATAAACCCACATCCAGACAGCTTGACATTTGTCACTTCATTATCTGAGGTTGACCCTGAAGAGTCATGAAAATAATCACCATAAACACACACACACACACACAACACAGCACTTTCCTCTTAGGTCACACAGTACGACTAACTCCAAACTGTGACGTGAATGAAGTGCCCAGTTATTGCAGCACAAGTCAGGTACCCCGCAAACATTTTTCCAAGGTTAACTTTGTGTTGTTGACACTGAACCAGACATTCTGTGCCACAGTCCCATTACACAGCATCTGTAAAGTCTGAAAGTTACAAACTCTGCATCCACAAATCCAAACTGTTTGTTCAGTCTGTTTTAAAAAATGCAAACAAAACTGACCTGTTTTCCTGGTAGAAATTCTGCTTTTTCCACCTGATCTCCAGCCAGTTCTGGTCTCCTCTAAACTACCTTCTATTTTCATCAATGCTAAAAAAGCCTAATTACATCACGCAGTCTGTCAAACAGTCCAGAAAAAAAGACAGCGGCCAAATGGTCAGCATGCTGGAGAAAGAGAAGACTACCATGGAGACAGAAAGACAGATAGAAAGGAACAGAGAGAGGAACAGCAAGGCCTGTACCACAGAGCTGTCACTTCGCAGCCCACAGAAAGCACACTGCTTCAGTCCATCTGGAGACATCCCTCTCTCCACTCCTCTCCCTGGTCCCTCCCTCCCTCTCTCGTCCCAAGGCTCTGCCGTCATTAACAAGGAGGCTCCACCCAGTGGCCACTCTCTGTCATTCTTCGTTCTTCTCACATTTTAAAGTAAAGAAGTCACAGCACACAGTGTGAACAAAGTGAAATTCTTTCTCTGAATTTCACCCATTCACGAGTGAAGCAGTGGACGACAAGCAACAGTCAAATACACCCTATAGTACATTTTAAATCTGAAATTTGATTAGAGCTGTGCTTTCTGAGACACTCTACTCTCTGTCCATAGTATCACTGACTGTAATACACTTTACAAATTAAAAAAAGAGCAGCTTTCACAAACCACCAGTACACAAGAGCATTATCAAGACACACAGGCAAAAGCGTCATGAATACTGACTGAGAAGTTGCTCTAAACACCAACAGACTGAGGACTGTAATCTGTGTCGCCATTCTTCAATAACTCGTGTCAGCACAACAAATTACACCACAGAAAAGCCACTTAAACCAGAGAAAACAAACAAGCAAACGTTTCTCACTGACAGGTTTACAGCATATAAACAGTTTATTTTTAAAATAATAAAATAGCTGAATCTCACCATAAGAAGCAGTACAAAATACTGCTACTATAGTGCACTATTTTATTATAATAATAATTATGACTATAATTATTATACCATAGTAATAAGCTTTGTATTTTTGGTTTTTACTAACTTTTCTTCTAAGACATTTAAACTGTCCAACCCGGATGGAATCCATCAGCTCAAGCCTGGTCACTGAGTCACCAGAAGACCTTCCACTTTCTCACACTCGTCCTTCCTCTATCCATTTAAACCCCTGAATCTCTCACACACACACGCACATGAACACGGGTTTGATATCATGTAATAACCGATAACTTGCATCAACAAGTTACCTCACTACATCACAAAATCCCAAAGGTGAGTCAAGCAGTCCTGAATTACTCCTTCTACTACTCATTTCAGTCTGGGACCGTAATTTCATTACATTGTTCCTAAACCAAGATGACTTCAGCTTGAGCTGTGAGGGGGATGACACAGTTCTTAGTCATACAGTAGCCTAGCCATTCCATCAAACAGTCTCTTAGGCCCATAATGCTTTCCCATATGAATGTGACACCATATGTGAATCCATCTATCCAACCACTGCCATGTCAAAATGTGACTGAAGAAGCAGAGCGTGTTAAAGAGGTGCGCATGGAAGTGTTTATCTTTGACAGAGTTCATGCTGGTCCTAGAGGCTAGTAGGTGTGTGAAGGGGAGGCTGGGCAGACAGTGCCTCCTCAAAGCAAACAGAGCCAGGGATTTGCAGCGTAAACATCCTGCAGCGTGTGTGACCGGAGAAAAGCCCTGAGGATCATCTAACTAAAACTCTCGCCACATGTTTAAAGGGCCAGTTCAGAGCTGCAGTTCAAACAGAACAGAGAAATAAGCATAGCTCGTAGAAAGCATACACAGCATACATCTGAGTGAGTGATAATGATTTAGGATAAAGTAACTTTTCCATTGATTGGACTTACATTGGAAAATAAACACCATAAAGAGTGAAATCACTCTTTTCTGTCTCTACATTTAAAATAGTAAGAGATTATCATCATTTTCATTATGATGAAATGAAATGAAAGCTTGTCTAGTCCGTCTGTCTCACAGGCCACTTCAAACTAGTCCTTAAGGTTCCCCAGACAATCCACATTTTGGCTTTAAACATGTACATTTTGAGTTAAGTTGGAACAAAACAATGGACTGCATGGGGGCCCTCAGAACCGTTATGAAGATCACTGTCACAGGCCTATATGCATCACACACATTACCATGTTCTATTGAACCGAATCGGGAAAAAAAAAAAACCTACAACCTTCACTCACATTGCACCCCAAGCAAAGGAAACCACAAAAAGGGGTCATGTGACCAGAGTCATAGAAGCGCTTACCATTTGCAAACAGGAAATTTGACATCTTATCTCATAGATGGTGCAATGAGGGTGACCCATCCCCCACAATCCCTTGCAGCACTACATAGTTTTAAGGAGGTCTGGTTAAAAGCGAATGTTGCTGCTTCCTGTTGAGGTTTCAATTCAGAGGTACATACGGTGAGAGACCAAAGTCCACACCCAGTGTGTGGGCAAGGCAGCCTGCACAACATCCTGCTCTTCAGAGTCAATGCAAAACTCGCGCGGCTCACCGAGATGTTAATCACTCATTTATTTTTTTTTATCCTCTTTCAGCCTCAGGGTACGACGTATATATCTGGCAAACATTCCTTTGACATTTTAGAATATCACTTCTAGCACTGGTATATAATACAAAAACAGGCTGCTGGAAAGAGCTGCTTCAGGACAAAAATAACAACAAAAAGAAACAGCTGAAATGCCTAATTTCATTAATAATGACCCATTATTATTATGTTCTTCTCAAAAAGGGGTCATTATCCCAGGCTTGTTCATGCCTCCTCATTCACACACTGTTGACAGCTGGGCTGTATGTCCTCCTCAACAGTTGCTTCGGTTACAAGTGTTAAGATCTCACCCGCCTTCAGCACAGCCATGCTTACCCACATGCTGAGCAAAAGTGGCTCCATTTTTATTCTACTGAAATGCTTTTTAACACTCCAATGGATTACCCAGCAATATATTTACACTGTTGTGCAATTTTTATTACAATTTTGGTACGGAATGTCGTCAAAGTAGGATACAATTAGATTTTAAAAGCATAGATGTTTAAGCCTTCTCAACTCCTTTCTCCACTGGTCTGCTGAAACCAATGAGAGGCAAATGGAGTCCCTGGAAACTACAATGTGGTTGGATACCTTTCCATATCATGAAGACGCATGAACGAATATCAAATCGTAGTCCGGAAAACTTCTGACAACAGCCAAGAACAGTGCTGTGACACAAAGCTGTAATGCTGTGTGTTGTCAGCAAGTCTAGATCAGTAGGTTTTGCCTGCTGGAGGAACTGGCTGAGTTAGGACTTGCAGCTGCCTGTTCTAGATCTTCAGTGAGAAGAACAGCACAGAGTTAGTTGGTGATTGGCTTTTTGGTTGAAAAGAGAGTGGGACACTGACCCATAATCATCACTTTTCGGGAATTAAAAAGGCTTAAAGCCTGTAAATATTGTTTCAGACAGTACGTTTAATCCCCCGTCCATATAGTCCACAAGCTATAAAAACAGACCATTTTCAAATCATAGTGTTTTGTGGTGGCACAAAATCAACACATTTAAATATCTCTCGTTATTCCAGCTACAGAAGTTTAGCCGCACCTGTTCATGCACCGCTTCGCCAACATCTTTAATGGCTATTTGTTGGCTTTTGTTGAATTACATAAAGTCCTCCATTCATCAGAACGCCCAGTAACTCACCTGGAGTTGTGGTTAGTCACCCTGTTAGAAATACTGTGATTGATTTGAGGTTCTTTTGTAAATTGCAATATCAGTATTGACGAATGATACTGTAATAATGATTAGCAGATGACATATTGTGTAGCTCTAATTTCAATCTATTAATCACAGACAAGCACAACAGGAACAGAACTAAAAATTGACATGGTAAACAGTAAAATGTCCTCTGAAACAAATGTGAAGTGAGACACCAGTCTGAAGTGAGCAGGGAAAAAGGACAACATGAGAGTACTCTACAAACATTCCTACCATTTGACCTCTGCACTACTCAAACTGCTGCAGACTAAATTCTGAACTAACGGAGACTAACGGCAGGCCAACTGTCTGAATCATGTGGTCCACACCCAGGTAATCTGAGTCATGATTTCAGTTTGTTAGCTTTTCTCTCTTTCGTTCACTTGTACAATAGACACATTCATAACAAACATGCAACACATAAGAGCTGCAAAACCAGTCTTTGTGGGCAGAACCAGCTTAAGAAGTTTGATCAAATGAAAGCATGCGCTACCCTTCAAATGCTAATCTAATAATCTGTTATGTCATCAATTATTCTTTCATACAGCCTGTATTATGTTTTTGAAAACAACCAATTCTTCTTTACACGATGCCTAATACACTGATGCGCTAACACAAAAGATTTGGCATATCTTCACTTAGTGAAAAAAAAATGGTTTTATTTATATGTGTGCGTGCGCACATACACAGTACTATAAGTCTTAAGCACCTATGCTGATTGTTTAAAGTAATGTTTCTCAGCTTGTGATAATGCGCCATTCTGCTAGTAAAGGTAACGACAGAACAAATGCAAACAAACAAGAAAGCAGTAAAAAGTTTCAAACTTTGTTTGTAAAACAGAGCTTGATATATTGTGAGCTGGTAAGGAGAACACTGGTTTGGTTCCAGATTTCTCCTCAATGCCTCCAGCCATTGTTTAGATTTGTGGAATTTCATCAGCCGCTCCTGATTTAACTTAATGAAGGACTGGCTGAGTCAAACCAGGTTTCTGATGGAAACTACAACTTATACTGGGCTTCCACAAAAAATACATTCATATATTGAATATAAAATTACTATTTACCGTACAATGCTATTTGTATTTATTCTTTTAGTATTATTTAGGATGTTTAGTAATATTAACATAAGAAAAAAAAAGTTTTTTATGCTATTTTTCACTTTTGCTATATATTAGTTGTATGAGCTATGAGGAGCCAAAAACAAGAACAAAATGAGCACTCGTATTGAGCAGCTCCAAAGAGCTGGTCAAAGCGTTATGCAGAAACCAAGAGGATTTTCCCACATTCAAGCGAAAACTGATGATGAAATGATGACGAAAACGGAAGGAGCTGTTCTATAATATACCACAGTCTGAGACAGTATCACAGTTCAGCAGGCCCTCTGAGGAAAAGGATAAGACGCACACTATATGGACAAAAGTACTGGGACACACACCTGTTTTTCAGGGATTGGGTTAGGGCCCTTACTTCCAGTGATTGGCACTCTTAATGCTTCAGCATACCAAGACATTTTGGTCATCATCATGCCTCCAACTTTGTGGACAAAGTCTATTCCAGCATGACTGTGCCCCAAAGCAGAAAGTAAGGTCCATGGTTGGATGAGTTCAGTGTGGAAGAACTTGACTGGCCCACATAGAGCCCTGACCTCAACCCCATCCAACACCTTTTGGGTGAATTGGAACGGATATTGCGAGTCAGGCCTTCTTGTCCAACATCAGTGCCTGACCTCATAAATGCTCTACAGAATGAACGGGCACAAAATCCTACAGAGACACTCCAAAATGTTGTGGAAAGCCTCCCAAGAAGAGTGAAAGCGATTATAGCTGCAAAGGGGGGCCAACTCCATATTAAAGTATAGGTAGTTGAATGCAATGTCATTAAAGTCCATGTTGGGGTGCGTGGTCAGGCGTCCCAATACTTTTGTCCATAGAGTGTAGCATCACAGCAACACCTACGAGAGCTATTATTAGAAAACACACACGAACCCTGTAGCACAGTGAACATTTGAATACAGCGGAAAATTTGCATCGACATGGAAGAAATGAATCCGCTGTATAAGATGTCATGTAAACTTAAGTGTTGCAGAAACACCTGTTGAAAGAACAGCCTTGCCAGAGATTGTGAATAGTTCAGGAACAGATCCTGCGACGTAGATAAGATGGTGAATCGAGTTGTGAGAACGTCAGACACTCCTGGAAATTTACATCGAATCCTAAATTTACATACATTTGTTTGTCTATAGTGTGAAGAGTACATAAAAACAAAGCCAATCGATTAGAGCAGGCAGAGAGTAAACAATGTATACAGGTTCAGCTAAGAGCTTATTTTTTCGGGCTTTCCGGTGTGTTCATAACACGTTTATGAAGAAAATAAAGAAACGTTTCACACGCAGTTCGTCTTTTAAGAAAGTAAAGATGTTTAAAAAACATTTACTACTACTTTATTAATATAAAATGTATATTACTATATTTATCCCACATTCAGTAAAGGTGGAGTACTTCCATGGAGGCGCCTGAGGTAACCAACAGCTCTGAGACTTGACAGTGCTGACTTACCCACTCCGTCCTCCGATTTCAGAACCATCTCTCCTTCTTTGGTTGCTTCCCACTCGGAAAATAATGTGAAAAGTCTAAACGGACCGTCACGTTTAACTTTTAGTCCAACTTTCGGTCCCTAAAACCGACTCTTTACATAAACACACGACACCGCGCAGGAGAACAGCTCAGAGAGTTACAGTACTCCTCTGTCGGGGCGTGGCCTCGTGTACTTGCGTCACGCCATGTAGCCCAATCGTGTCCTTACGCTGGAACTCATAGACCAATTAACTACTAGTTTGGTGATTCACGTGCCAATCATGTTCTCCTGAGAAAGTGGCCAAAACGACACGGCCCCAATGACGCGTTCCCAGCCTTCGCGTGAAGGCCGGTGTTCGGTTACACACACACACACACACACACACACACAACCACCCACCCACACACACATTCACACACACACACAGCCACCCACCCACACACACACACACACATACGAGAGAGAGAGGGAGAGAGAGTGTGTGCGTGAGTGTGTGGGGGAAGGGAGAGTGACAAACACGCATAACCTCATGGGAATTGAAACCCTGGCCATTAAAACACATTAAACTGCACAATCTTCAATACTCAGAGTTGCACTGGATAATCTGAGTAAATACTGATATCTGAGTAGCAGTACTGAACACACTGTCCTGAGTGTATTTCACTGCAGTAAGCTACACAAGAAAGTATTCCGAATATATTTAAAATATATCTTGACAAGACACGTAAAATTAAAAAACTTTGCAACAATCTTCATTTTCTTTGCAATATTTTTACTCCATGCAGTTTTCTTTGTGCAATTCTTCTGTTTTATAATAATAATAATGTTAATAATAATAATAATCATTTGAATACATTTCTTTCATCGCCTACTTCGGTTCCCTGCTGCTTCTACAGTCCCTCCCAGCAGAACGGCCTCCTGTCTCATGATCCCACATGCCAGTGGTTCCCACAGTGGTCCCACACTGGACCCCCTGTCACATTTTAGTTTTCCCAGCTACCAACATACCTGATCCAGCGAATCAGTTAATTACCATGCTATTATTGAACTGAACTGGGTGTGTGAACACTAAAATGTGATGGCAGGGATACACCAGGACCAGTCTGGGAAACACCGGCTTATGGGATCATAAGTTATGAAACAGCACTCCTATAGATGACATAAAGATGCTAATCTAACTAACATTCAACTAAATATTTTTTAAATGCTATTTTAAATGTAACAAATTCTATTAAATCGAACCCTAACCCTAACCGTAACCTCAAACCAAAACCTAAACTATACCCTAAAGCTGCTGAAAATCAACTAAACAAGTTTCACCATATAGTTTGTTAACAAGTACAGATAATTGTTAGAGTTCTATATTAACCCTAATCTATAGTCAGAATAAAGTGTTTTGCCAAATTTTACTATTATAGAGGAGGGTGTTGAAATTAATCACATGATCGATGCATCGTGATGCAGGCATGGACGATTGTGCACTGATGCAGTGGCAGAACATAATCAATTATACCGTAATGACATTGCTTGATTTTCTGGCAGCAGCTTTAAAAATCTAGTTAAAAAGTAGTCCCGGGAGTGACTGTGGCTGCCTGATCTGAGTACAGCGCTGCTCTGGGTAGCTGTAACTCTCAACTCATTGATGTTACTCACCGCATGTGGGAGGCCGAGATATAAAAAAATGTTCCAAACATTTTTAAACCTGATATCTGGACACATTTTGGATTTTATGAACAGATTGGGAAGCATGAATTGGACAAGTCACATGCGGCGTGTAAAGCATGTCACACAAAAAAAGGTTTCCCCCACAGCCAGAGATGTGGTCACTGCAGAAAGGTCCACTCTCAAACCAGAGCATGTTGTTCACCTGGTGTTCATATTCAAAAGTCCCAAATGCTGAACACTGACTAATCGTTGTAAAGTTTCAGGAAGTGCCCTGTGCCCAGTGCTGTTATTTTATGTTATAGATTTGATTTTGTATATCATAGCACTGCGGAATGTTTTGTTTTTGAAGACTGACCATATTCACTGAAGATGTAGGCTAGGACTATACCATTTATTTTGGTTAAAATTTAATGTTATGGGCACAATTTCTGTTTACATTTCGATAAGCTACATTTCGATAAGATGTCTATATTCTTTATTGCCGTTTACAATTTAGTGAAATGGTCACAATTTTTGTTTACATTTTCCCGGTTTTGTTAAATAAAAACAGGATCGTACATCTCACTGCATGTATCTGAAAACATAAAGTGAAGTAAGGTAGAAAATTGATGGGATGCATCGTGATGCATGGAGATATCGAATCGAATCGTTGACATCATAATCGTAATCAAATCGAATCGTGAGACCAGTGAAGGTTCACACCCCTAGTGGACAGACCTGCAATTTTCAGTTGACGTGTAACATCATGCTACAAAATAGATCCTAAAACAATGATGCTTAGCTTTTCATTCAAAATCATGGCCACTCATGTGGAACTTATCATCCCTTAAAAGAGCTTCAAGGTAAATAACTGGCTCATTGCATTGCTCTATCAGACTACTCAGGCTTTTAAACAGTCAATAAATAACCATTAAGGTTTTTATCTTTAAAAGATAAAACTGCATTTTCCTAACATAATGTGTGAACTGTGTTCTGAATACACCTTCCCCAGTACTGGTGTTCTGTTGTATTCTTGTGTATAGGCCTAATCTGAGAACTGGGAAAGGAAGTTACCAAATAGAACAATGGTTATGGTTGGCAGTTTCCTGACGTGCACCAAAGTTAACCTAATTATCTTTCAGGTAGACTGACTTTCACAGGAAGCAGGTAAAGGAGAACTGACGATCTGCTCTGCTTCACTGAATTCCTGTCCTCGCCATACGTTTCTTAAATATAGTATATAGCTGTCCCATGTCAGGTGTATGGGAGCATGTCCCTGCTTGCTGCTGTAGAAAATAAGGCTAAAAGAATGCCCTGCTGTCGCAACAGAGAGAATGGAGAGAGGTTCTCGAGCTTGGTTTTCAGTCACATGTTGCTGTTACAGGGGAGTGACTGGGCAGCACAGAATAATTTGTTTGTTTTGGAGAAGTGGTGACAGAACCGGTTTGGTGTGATACCTTTATAGACTGTTACATATATATATGATTATTACATCTGTACATTATACCAGGCCTGATATGGAAAATTACTTATATCAATGTAAATATCACACTCAGGGGACATGTTATGAAGCTAAAATGTGTTTTTCTTTGTTTTTTTTTTCCCCAGAAAGAATAATAATAATGGCTCATTGAGTAATCATATTTTTTTACCAACTATAATGAAAATAATTAACTTATGAGAAAACGATGCCTCATTCAGTTCCTGGGAAGATCAGAACCATTCCTGACAATAGTTGTGATTCAACCAGACATACCGCAGGACATTCCTCAATCATCCCAAAAGACGCTATTTTTATGTGTCACTGCCAGAACTGTCAACCCTCCTTTTTTTTTTTTTTAGACTTCTCTCCCAACATGTTCATGCATTTTACCTGTTTACTCCTTCTACATCAATAAACAGAATCAACACATTGACAAATACACTTTATACATAAACAATACGTTTTTCGACCCTTTGAAGTTGTCCTCATTTTGTTATGTTACAATACTCCACAAATACAGATGTTTTTGCTTTGTCAATAATCCATGTGTGTGTGTG
>JBBPCX010000028.1:1077844-1088702 GCA_037974365.1 Hydrocynus forskahlii | reverse complement strand
CACACACATACACATATATATATACACACACACACACACACACATATATATATATACATATATTCCCCCAAAAACTCCACAAAAGAAGTAAAGATTGTTGAGAAAAGTTTTTGTTGAGAAAAGTTTTTCTCAAGTTTGGGCCCTGTAGAAGGCATCTGCTCATTTCCACAAAACGGGATTTGCAGGAGATTTTACTTTTGCATGCGACTTTATATCCAACACAACAATACAGCATAATCTCTTTGGCAGACAGAGTCTCTTAAAACTCACTGAAAACAGCTGATACAGCAGTCTCTGGCAATCATGTGCAGGCCTGCAGATCCCTGCAGAGATCAAACAGTATGAGGCAATGCAATTGGCTTCAACCATAATGCATGCAAATCAATGGTCATGCATTAAAGTAAATTATAGCTGTTGCACACATTTACTCCAAAATGCAATTTGAGGGCAACAACTAAAACTCAACAAATATGACAGGCCAACTAACACACCCAGACAAAGAGAAGCACGAGAAGAGCTATAAGCTTTCTGCCCTTTTCACAAATAATACCACCAGACAGAAACAAATAAGCTCTTGCAGAATTTCTAATCGTGCACATCTTTAATTTAGACTCAGTCTGAGCACAGACACTCCTTGTTGGAGAAAAGCCAGAAGAAAAAGTCGCAGGAGAGAAGAACCCTTCGGAATTTTATTTTATCCATATTTTTCACAGAAACCATTCTTATTTTTCACAGAACCGCCCTCCCAATGCTAAAAATTAAAGACCATCTTAGGCTTGATGCCCATATTGGAGGGTCTTTGAAGGTTTACAACCATGACCCTGAAAACTATATGCACAAAAGTATTGGGACGCCTGACCATCACACCAACACAGACTTTAATGACAGTGCATTCAAATACACAGACTTTAAAATGGAGTTGGACCCCCTTTGCAGCCACAACAACTTCCACTCTTCTTGGAAGACTTTCCCCAAGATTTTGGAGTTTCTGTGGGAATTTGTGCCCATTCATTCTGTAGAGCATTTATGAGCTCAGGCACTGATGTTGGACGAGAAGGCCTGGCTCGCAATCCAGTTCATCCCAAAAGTGTTGGATGGGGTTGAGGTCAGGGCTTTGTGCAGGCCAGTCAGTTTGGAAGTCCACAAAGTTGGAAGCATGTCGTTGTTCTAAATGTCTTGGTATGATTTTATACACTGGTGGCAATGGGTCCTAATACTTTTGTCCGTATTGTCTATTTGTAAAATGACCATTAGAAGAGTACCTACTTGTGACCTCACTAATGATATGAAGTCCAGACACACCTGATGGTACCTCTGATCACTCTGCGAGTAAATAGTGTCTATTCTACTGTCTAGTGTGTGGGAAAGAGGTCACGTCTGCCGGAACCCGAGACAGTAACTGGTCATCAAATGTATTGACTGTACCTTTAATTGTATTAAAGAATGGAATCTCTAGAGAGCTACTCAGGAAGAAGATAAGCATCACTATGATGAGCGTAGCAGACATGCTTGTCTGGCTCACAAAAGCCACTGTTGTACTTCCCCAAATGATAGTCTTTGACAATGCAGCCACTGTCGAGTGCAATGGAGTTCCTGTACAAAGAGTGGCTTCTATTTTCTGAAATACACCCCCCGACCCGCATCGTAAATACACAGGAAAAAACATCGGGACAAGACACCCTTAGATTCCTACCTAAGGTCATACTTTCGCTGCTGTCTCCTTCCGAGTGACCTATGTAAATCTGTGGCTTGGCCTGAATGGGGTTACAAATCTGTTTATGTAAATACGATGGAAATGTGATGGTGACATATGACGCGTTTTAGGCTTTGTTCTCACATTGAACGCCTCAGTCCCACTTAGGGAAACATGAAAAGCTGGTGACATTTCTAGACAGCGTCCCCATCTTCACAGAGCTCTTTCAACATCTAATGCCACCACAGAAATGATAGGAATGCCTGCTTAGTATAACGTGTTTGTGCTATTTCATCAAACACCAGCATGCGACCCAAAAATGCTAATAACGTTGCTAAGAAGAACCAAAAGCTGGAAGGCCAGTAAACTATAAAATGTACAATAAAAATGTGACTGGGCTTTGTAAGGGCTCATATGAGGGAAAACAGAATTTTGATGTCATGCCAATATTTTAAAACCATTCACTTACCAATTGAAGCTAAACATTTGCACCCACCTATTCTGCCCCACAGTAGTATAACTTTGTTGAAGTTATAAGGAGTGTTTTGGCTTGGTTTTTGGTTTTATTGTAAAAAAAAAGAAACTGTATTTGAATATGGAAACCCACACAACACGATAAGTGGACCTATAGTGTATAATGTAAGACATGGGTCCTTTAACTGCTAGCTTTCTTTCATGGATGTTGCTTATTACAAATGTTAGCAGACAGTCCTTGAAGGTTTATCCCAAGGAGTCTTCATCGTGGCTAAATTTAAAGACTCCTGAAGCCTTCCTGACTATGGGCTTTGCCTTGTTATCACGATGCTACACGAGCGCGCATGGCTATTTGTGGAATGTTATTTTTCCCCCCTTTATTGTTTCCCAAGGATGCGTCAGAGCGTATTGTGCTCTGGAATGTGGCTGTAAGAGTGTGGGAGAATCGTCAAGCCCAGCTCTCCTCACACCTCAGAAACACGGCGCTTATCTCAACAAATTGAAATACAATCCACGAAATACCACCCAGACCCTTCTAACAGTGTTAGAACACCAAGCATCCACTAGTTCCAGTCGAACACATCAGTGAAAAAACTGATAACGTGACCAACGGTAGTTAAATGTGACTCAGACTCCGAGTGATTATAAAAAGCCTATATAAATGCCTGTTTATATAATAGAATTACTGCAAGCCGTGCAGTTACATAATGTTACATCAGAATTAAAGAGCACACATGGAGGTGGCGGTCCAAAATAGTTTCTCAGTAAGAGGATAATTACACCTGTCCATATCTCAAGACATATGTATTGGGATTGCAATTCTCTTTGCACTATATTAATAACGTGACATGCACCATGCAGGTCATTTTTAGTCCTCCGAGGTGGGCTCTGGGATCCGATAGTATATCATAAATGTATCTTAAGGGTGCACTACATTCACTTTTCCAGAAAAAAGCGGTACACTTGTACGTCTTCATAACTGAACATATTTGGGGGGAAAAATTGATCTAAAAAAGGGACTACAACTTTAAAAACACCAAAATATGGTACAGGGTACAATTTGTTCCCTATTTTAAGGTACTGAAAATGTATGTACCTTTTTAGGATAACACCCCATTTATAGTGTTTGTACCCTGAAAATTGGTTGTTTTTTTCTGAAAAGTAGTTTTTCCATTCATTCACTGGATTATATAAATACCCTGACCTTGATTTAAATCTCTCACAGGAACGCTCATCCGGAACTGTGATTAGTCAAGAATAAAAACCCTATGATTGATCAGACTGACTGACTGAAGAGTGAGTGATAACTCATTTGCACATGGCAACGCTATGCCATCTCAGCAAAGGCCAATATCGCAATCATAATAATGATTAATCAATGATGAATTGTTCGGCCCTGTTGCACAGAATGAGCACACACACACAATTTCATCTTCTGAAACACTCTCCAACTACACGACCTCAGCTACAGAAGCGTCCCCTAGTGGTCACTGGGTCTCATTGCAAGCAAAGCTGCCCTGCTGAGAGCTCCCTTAACAAGAATCCCACTGTACACGCTGCTGAAGAAAGATGACACACACCCAAAAAGCCAGCGAGGGCAGAACAGACAGCCCGGCCGGGCCAATCCTATCCATAAGTCGGACACAAATGATGATTTGAGGTAGCACGATAATAAAAGCATGGCAAATGCTCCCTGGAAGCAGAGGAATATCAGCAATTATCTGAGTAATTGCCTCATTTTTCTTCATTTACTGACGTCCCCCTTCTTGTAGCAACAGCACTCCTCTTCGCCAGGGTGATTCAGGAGAATAATGAATACGCTCAGCGCTAAAACAGGGAGAGATGTCAACAAAGCTTGTGGAAAAAAAGTTACTGGAGGAAAGGCAAGAGGCATACACTAAATGGACAAAAGTATTGGGACACACCTGTTTTTCAGGGTTTGCTTCAGTGCCATGCTTTCAACTTTGTGGACACAGATTAGGAAAGTCCCTTTTCTGTTCCAGCATGACTGCACCCCAGTGCACAAAGGAAGGTCCATAAAGACATGGCTGGATGAGGTTGGTGTGGAAGAACTTGACTGGCCCACACAGAGCCCCAATTTCAATGCCATCCAACACCTTTGGGGTGAACTTGAGATTGTGAGTCAGGCCTTCTCATCCAACATCAGTGCCTGACCTCATAAATTCTCTACAGAACAAAAGGGCACAAACTCCAAAATCTTGTGGCAAGCCTTCCAAGAAGAGTGGAAGCTCTTATAGCGGCACAGGGGGACCAACTCCATATTAAAGTCTATATATTAAAATGTAATGTCATTAAAGTCCCTGTCGGTGTAATGCTCAGGTGTCCCAATACATTTGTCCACATAGTGTATATCTAAGATCACCCTATGGCTATCTAACAGGAGAATTACTGAAATGGTCAGGCGATAGAAAGCCGTTATCGCTCTCAATCAACAGCTCCCTGTAGTTCTTAACCACACTGAGGCACTAACATATGGCTCAGTACTAACCAACTGTTTACAATAGAAAGGTGCCACAAAGGGTTCTTGAAGCCATGCTACAGACAAACCATGTCTGTTCCTTAAAAAACAAGTTTGAAATATATGTGAGTGAGAAAACCCTCGTAAAAGTATAAAGAACCCTCACAAAATGTAAAAGATCTTCACCAGTTCTGAGGTTCTACCTTTACAATACAGATAACTTTAAGCGGTTCCTCAAATTCATAATTTTTTTTAGGAACTATCCATTAAAACGTTCGTTAGGAAACCAAATGGCTCTTATATCACATCCCTTTCTGGAACTCGCATTTTAAAGACTATATTCCAATTTCATGATCAAAACCACCAATATAGATGTATAGCCAGCCTCTTTATAGCAAACAGCCCAAACCCTATAACATGCACTAAAGAAGTAATTAAGGGGTCAGCTGGGCTGTTGTGTGGTCTTAAGAATCACAATAGTCCACTAAAGCCTGGGCTTGCTCACTTCCTACCAGCCCCTGACTCCGCTGGAGAGATTAGAGCAGTGTGGGTCCAACCATGCAGTATAAATAAGTCTTATGTATACAGATGGAGACCCTGGAGCAGAGAGCAGCTGCTAAACACTTATGTACAAACACACACACGCACACACACGCACGCACGCACACACACGCACACACACGCACGCACACGCACACATGCACACATGCACACATGCACACATGCACACACACTCCCTAATGAATGCAGTAGCAGCGTTCAGTGCAGAGGACCTGTTGAATATATGTGTATGTGTGAGCATGACCTAATGGAACAAGGTCTTAAATCTGGAGTGTGAAATGTGGTAGTCTGGCGATGAGAGCTTCTCTAAGCCAAGCCTGAGACTGTGAGAGTTTCCAAATTCCACACAGCCATACCATGACAAATATTTTCAGCACGCCTCCATCACTGCATGGTTATGAAAGTGCCCTTGTGCATGCAAGGACACGGTCTCCTTATCTCTACCTCTCTGTGTTATCTGTATTCATCTACCCAGAGGCCACCTTGACCAATCCGGCACCCAGCGCCAAAATTCTACATCTCTTCCCTCACTCTGCCGTCCCCTCCAACAACAAAAATACTCCTGTGCCACTGTTTGACATTAACCAAGTTGATCATGTCTTTGCACAGGGACATGACACAATATTAGAATACAGTTTTTATAATTCAGGAGCACCTGTGTCAGGGGTTGTCAAGAGCATGGGGGCCCTAGGACTTGGACTGGAAACCCCTGATCTACACAGAACATATTAGACAGTTGACTCAGCCAGGGACCTCAACTGTCTAGCTCCTCTCCTCCATCAATTTAAAAAGGATTACGATGACTGACCAGTGGTCGTGTGATTTACTCGCTAAGATTAGTACACACCGAGTTAGAAAGCAGACATTGGAACTGCAGAAAAGATGCTGAATGTGACCTTGCACGGTGGTCACTTACCAAATCAGCATCCTTTCTCATCATCTCTCGGCGCCATGCATCCGTTTGGTGGAGGAGAGGAGAACACTGTGCTTGAGTCCTGATCTCCTTTCACTCCCTCTACATGACGGAGATGCGACGAGAAGGGAGGGGGGACCAAGGCAGACACCAAACAGTCAGACTAAGCTTTGAAAGACTCGGCTTTGAGGATCCCTGTTTGGATTCCCCCACAATGGAGACCCTTTGAAGTGGCTGTCAGAGCGACTGCACTCTGAAACTCTTAGTGCTCAGCGGGAGCGCTCAGTACTACCCCTCAACACCCACACCTCACCACACTTCTGTCCATCTATCCCAACCTGCCGTCACGCAAACTCCATTTCAATAGGTCGTAAAACTGCTCGATTTACATCAGACATTACGTTTTCCTTTTTCCACTCACCATCAGTCTTGAAGCCTGTTTGGATAATTGCAGGGTATGGAGGCTGGGGAAAATGAGACAAATAGAAGATCCGTCTGCTTGTGATGGAGAGAGAGCGATGGCACCAGTGCGCCAGTCAAAAGACCTGAACTGATGGAGCAGTACGCTAAAATCAACAGCGGTTAAATACAAGCTTCTTTGACCACTCTTATTCCTCAGAGGCCAGGGTGGCAAATAGGCCGCTGTCAACATGCATGTCCTTTCCCGCAGCGCTGATGCTTCCTCCAACTGTGTCTTATAAAACTGTGCAGACACCCACAAAGCTAACATTTCTAATCACCTGCACTCAGTGGCAGGAGTGACCAAACAAGTGTCTAATTACCGTAATATTAATCTGGTAATTACCATCAGGTGCTGCGGCAACAGCTTGACATGAGGTCTCTCACATTTGCCTCATCACAGACAGAGATGCACGGTCACAATATTAAAACATTATTTGAAAATGTATTGCTCCATATAGAAGATCTCTTAAGATCGAAATACAAGGGTCACTCACACAACAATGCCTTCATACAATGTGAGCTAACTTATGTCCCATAGTATTGGATCAAAACCCCTGCCTCACTTCAATAAGGAAGCTACAATACAAGATTTGATCCAGCTTAGAAATGTGGTGACTCCACTGAAACAACTCCGGCACAACCCAGACTTAATATAAAGGTTATCATGGAGCATTCACTCAGACCTCCAAATCCCCCCCAACACAAAGAAAGTTACAGAATGCCTGTTCTCCAGAACTGAAAGATACTGGCCAAGATTCTGGACGTTTCAGTATGTTAGTATATCAAACCACAGTCCACTTGGGCCCTGATATCCCTCCATGCACTGCTCTGCCTCAAAATCTCAAACATTCCAAGGCCAGGCCCCCTACTTTTCTCTGTCCATTCACATTAGGCTGGTCTTGCTACTGCAGGGACATTCTAGATTAGACATCCCTGGCCATAAACACCCTTGCTTATGCACCACCCTCCTGCAGACTCAGCCCATTCTCCCATCAGGGTGAAAAAAGTCACATCATCTCTGGCTCTGTCGAGCAGCCCAGCATGTGTTCTAGTATCGCACAACCCCTGGAGCCATGTCAACCCTCGACAAAAGCACAGCTATCACACGGCCCTAAATTACCCCGCTCCGAGCAACGGCACCATCCCCGCAGCTCGAACACCCCCTGCCACATGCTAACCACCCGTGACTAGGACTACACACTTTCCACTTCTCTTATTGTCCCTGACTGCCCGGGCCACTGCTAACTTCTAATCTGACTCTCTGAATATTGGCAGCCAGTGAACATTTAGAAGGTTTTCACAATGTAAAGTGTTTTGTTTGTGGTGGTGGTGGGGGGGGGGTAATTTTATGTATGTCTGGGAGGTGATGGGCAGCAAAACAGCACCAGTGCCTTTTGAGAGTTGAAGGAAAATGATAGCACAGAGCTAAGCTAAGGTGAGGAGATCTAACGAGCACGCCTGAAAAACCGATCATGAATAATATTAAACGCAGATGATTCTGCCCCCTTATCTGTGATGTCACTGACTCTCTCTCCAACACACCTTATAAAGGGGACTCGGCCATCCTTCCTGTCTCTCTCCATACATTACGGTCTTGACCACAAAAAAACGATATTTTAAAAATAATCAATACTCGACCCCTGATCATGTGATCAATTAGCTCTGTACACACGCACCGAAGGGGATATTAATGGACGTTTTGATGTTGGAACGGTTTCTAAAACCTACACAAACTCTACATCCCTATTCTTTTATTTGGCTATAAAAAGAATAATAATGATGCAATCACACTAATTATAGAATTGAACCTGAACAAAACTGGCACAGCCTAGACACTTCAGAATGGTGGTACATCATGGCACAACTCTAAATTGACATATTGCTTCTCGTGCACCTAAAGCTCTACGAAGGAGCTCCAGAATGTCTGCTCTTCAGAACCAAAAGAAACGAGCACATCTCACTGAAGTTCTGTGGGACGCAGTAGAAGTTTTTATCCCCTGAGATACAACATACACACTTGGCTGCTCTCAGGGTGGCATGAGGGCGCCAAGCCCCGATAGCGGATTCTTAGGAAACCTCGGCCTGTTGGCTGGGTTCAGCCTGAGGGCTTACATATGCCCACTCTCCCAAACAGCTTTTAGCTGCTGTCTTGCAAGAGGAGGGAGAACATAAGCTGACCATAATGAGACCACATTCATTAGGCAGAACAAGCTCGCACTATTTCTGTCCTCGTGTTGGGATGCTTCTTTTCCCCAGGAGCCGTCATGCGTACTCTCTCTGATTCACATGCATTCACATGAACCGAGGCCCATATTGTTATGATTAATTAACTTGAACCACGGTCCATATGCTGAGTGAATCAACACACTCAACACTCTCCAAGAAATGCAGTCGCACCACAGGAGATTACATGCTTAAAGGGGACATATTATGCCTCTTCTTAAACAAGTGATATGGGCTATACAAAACATGTTCATGAAGTTCTTTGCACAAAATCACTCTCACATAAAGAGATCTCACCAGCTCCATTCTTGATATAGTTTCAGTCTCTTTCAAAATGAGCCGTTTAAGGGCTCTGTCACTTTTATGCAAATAAGCTGTTGCTGGCCACGCCCCACCCATCCCAGGCTTACGCTGCGCCTTTACCACACGTGAAAATGGCAGAAAACAGAGGCGCTATCCAGCCCTAAGTGCAGGGACTTGTGTTGTTCTTTGCAGCCAACAACACAACACGTCATGAGTGACTTGCCTTTGCCTGTAGCCGTAGCGCTCGGCGTTTTATGCGTGATCGTAAAACAGCAGACAAAAATGGAGGATCTTCAACTAATCTAGTGGGTGGAGGCTCGACAGGTGAGGGGCGGTTCTATACAAATTTCCTCATCCTGACGTCAGAATAAGGGAGCCATCCAAACGGCTCATAGAAGCATATGATTTCAGACACCAAAAACTTTTGGAGTGTTTATAGGAGCAGTAGAGACCCAAATGGAAATACAAAAGGATGCAAAAAGTCAGGTTTGCATATGTTGCTGAAGTGAACAATCAACATTAAGTTTGAGGAAGAGCTCTTTAAGTCAGTGAACTTTACTGTTTCTCAATCGGCCTGGTTATGTCAAGATTCCGGGACGTGACAGCAATCACAAGTAATCATAATACACGTCACTTTGAGTTGCACTCAGTCTTTTTTGCCCTCCTGAAACTACCACGATAGCTGTGTTAATCAAGTGATATCACATTTCGACTATTCACAGCACATTCTATTACTCAGACCACATTTTAGACCAGCTCTGTTGACATATGCTCTTAAAAATCGAGGTGCCAAAAGGGCTCATTGCACCATAATAATAATCCTAATAAAACTTTTAATGGATGGTTCTTTAGCGAACCAGTTGTGTAAATAAGATTTGTGAAGAATCATTTTAAAGATGTAAAGAAAAATCATATAATGTACAGGTTCCAAAAATGAGCCTTAAATCATACAGAACCATTATAGTATGTGAAGGTTCTTCAAAAGGTTGAAAAGGTTCTTCAGACCCAAAGGGCTTTTTAAAACCTGGCTCATTAGGGAACCAAAAGTGGTTCTTCTATGACTTCACTCAAAAGAACCCTTTGTGGAGCCTTCCTCCATAAAGCAAGTTCATAGCACAACAATGTCTGAAATACAGTTACGCATTAACGCAAGCCTTACAGCGAAGATCAACAGAAAGGTACTTTCTTCTCCCTCTCCATCCCCACCTGCCTTACCTGGAGCGCTGCTCTGCACTGTCGGACACAGGAAAGCCTGGAAGCTGGACACACACAGTTCACTCACTGTCCCCATCACTCGGGTCCGTCAGAGCTCTGACAACCTTGTGAAATGCCAAATGTGTCAGCCAGCTCCACCGTCTCGCAACTTCCTCTGTCTCTCTCTCTCTTCTCTAATTTCTTCTCTTCTCCAAAAGAAGACGAGTGTGTGTCAGCGTCAGTCCAGCTGCCATTCTCTGGGCTTTAAGTGGCTCCCTCTTTGCACAGTGGGGCTACTACTCTTTAACTGGTCATGCCTGAATGTGTGCAACTGCGACAGTGTGTGCGAGTGTGAGAAAGAGAGAGAGAGGGAGAGAGACAGACAGACAGACAGACAGACAGACAGAACGACCCCTCTTGCGATAATTCCAGTACGTCTCTGCAGCAATTTGCTGAAATCTCGTCTTCTCTTTTAGTCGCACAGCGTCTTAAACTCAACACTGTAAACCCCTATTCCCCCTCCCTTCTCTGCTGACATGTTTGACTGTCTCACTCC
>JBBPCX010000028.1:1025563-1050592 GCA_037974365.1 Hydrocynus forskahlii | reverse complement strand
GTATCAAAACTTACAACTGTCATATACTGTAACCTAATTCATAGGTTTGGTTCAGTCAGGGATAAAAATGTCATGACTATTGTAGCCTAAGTTATAGGCTTGTATTCAATAATAAATGGTAAAAAAAAAAACTGCTGTAAGTCTGTATGTATGTGCGATTAAATGCGATTAATTAGATTAAGTAATCGCCACACCATTAATTAGCTCAAAAATTTTAATCGCTTTACAGCACTAATACCAAGACATTTTGGATAACGCCATGCTTCCACAGTTTGGGGAAGAACCTTTTCTAATCCAGCATGTCCATAAAGACGTTTGTACGAGTTTGGTGTGAAAGAACTTAACTGGCTCACACAGAGCCCTGACTTCAACCACATCCAACAGCTTTGGGATGAAACTGAACAGAGATTGCAAGCCAGGCCTTCTAGTGCAACATCAGTCAGAATGACTGGGCACAAATTCCCACAGAAACACTCCAAAATCTAATGGAAAGCCTCCCAAGAAGACTGGAAGCTGTTCTAGCTGCAAAGGGGGGACCAAATCCATATTCAAGTCTATGCATTTGAATGCAATGTCATTAAAGTCTCTGTTGGTGTAATGGTCAGGAGTCCCAATACTTTTGTCCATATAGCCTACCTCCCTAACCTAAGCCCCCCCCAACCCCACTGAGGGAAAAGTATGTCTGTATTTGATACGAATGCTAATGATTAGGCTTTTTTTCTGCCCTGGATTTGAAAGAACTTCTGTTTTCTTTTGACAGGAGGTTTGACGAGCAAATCGTATCTGCTGAACAAGATTAATGCTACAATATGCAATTGGAAGACCTCAGGTAAGTGCTTTTTTCCCTTTATTAATGAATACTGTTACAGCAATATGAATAATACAGGATTATGAAAGGCATGCACAGGTTAGCTCTCAAAGTCTTCCCAAGTGGTTCCAGCACCGGAAATCTTACACTATTTATTTTTTGCTTTTGATACTAAAAAAAAAAAGAAGAAAAAAAAGACATTCAGAGTCACAAATACACACAGTAAATGAACATGGAAATAAAAAGAATACCATGATATACAAAATGACTACATTAGACATAGGCTTTGTGAACTTTTCCCCACAGAACGTTTGAATATCGAATAACATCAGACTGAAGGACTGGAATACTGGAATCTATAAACTGCATCATATCAAATCTCGTTCAACACTTTTTGGCGAATGATCGCAAAATGAAACATGTAAATGCAAATTAAAAAAAAAAAATCTTTATGACAACACCAGAATGGAATAATCGGATATAAATTAGAAATGTCCATATATATTACAACATAAATAAATTAGCCTATTACAATAGTACGTAACTGTGCTGTACTGCATGTTACTTGCATGCACCCATGAATCCAATTACTTAAAAGGAGGTTACTGGTCTTTCTTTGGACTGAATTTCAATCTAAAACTTCATAAAAACAGGGACCAGCTTGAACACATTCTAAGGCTAAGAATGGTTGAATTCCAGAGGCTTAACACATTTCATTTGACCATCATCTATCAGTATTATGATGTATAAAAAAACAGTGGTAATAGTTCTGTGTTTAAAGAACGTTTTGTTGCTTAAAAGAAGATCACAACTAGGACTAGGTGCTACTGGGGACTCAAAGTGCTTGAGAAAGTCAGAGAACTTGACCTCTGCCGTATTCTTTCATCTTGTCATAAGTAACCAGAACTATGGTAAGGACTACATACATGGTGTGATTATCTGGAGGGTCGGATGGCAGTGTTTGGAGGCCTTTCTAAAGGGAGTTCTGAAGTCGGATGCCTTCAGGTTTATGGCTCTTCGATATCCATGAAATCATTCTTTGGTGGGGCTGCCCCACGATACCAAGCACAGGAGTCATCGTGCCTCTTTATACAAGTGTAGTGCTGAGCCTGGGGTCCCTGCACGGTGTTGTCCGTAACCCAGTCGGTCCACAGACACTCGACGGGGTCACTGACTGCACAGGGAACGGAGGCGCAGCGAACAACCTGGGGGCAGACCGACGAAGAAGGGAGAGGAGAGACAGAGAAAACATGTCAATGATCAACGATCCTGACTAATTTTGGAAAATGTATTTTCATGCTCCTGTTTCCAGCACTCCGAGACGTACCCTGCAATCGCAGCCCATTTCGTAGCGAGATTCGAAGCCCTTTCTCTGAGCGACGGACAGAGAGTGCCATGGCTCAATGAAGTCGCACAGGGTCACGTGCATTTTGCCGTCGGCCTCCAGTTTACCTACGCAGGACATGAGGAAACAAGCAGATGAGATGAATCATAGTCTTGCCATCATTTGTCGGCAAGAAACCGAAAAGGCTTCTGCTGTTATCATACCTGTGATCAGGTATTCCTTTATGCCTTTGCTCTCAAGGGTCACGCCACACACAGCAGAAGTGGGGGCAGTGAAGATGGCATCAATTTCTTGGCTGGGCCCCTTGAACATCTAGTGGACAAAATGTTTTTAAATGTAAAACAGAAGGCCACCGTTCCATTTGTGCAACAGACCAACTACCATGTAGGTTCTACTGGCTGTAAATAAACCTAATAAGCTAAAAGAGTCTGAAGTGGCCATGGAAGCAAGTTTAGTTGATTTTGTAGTGTTGAACCAGGGGAAAGGTTTTCTTGGACAGCCAGGGGGGTGTTTTGCGCCTGACATGCCCCCTAGTGCACATTTCGGCTGTGTATGCACACACAGGCAGTAGTTCAAATCCAGTATAACAGCTCTTGTGAGGTTAAAGAGGCGGGGGAGTTTTTATACATCAAGTAATTCCTTAATAATTTGAAATGCACACCTCTATAAGCTATTAGCTACACAGTCTTTGTCTGTAAGTAGTGTATTAATGCCATCATTCAGGTACTCGATAGAAAATTTGGCTAACTTGCCTTTGGCACAACAAAGACTGATTTTTAGTAACCAAATGATACAGCGATTTACACACTAAATAACAACTCCAGCCTAGACATTCAATGTCCTAGTCAATGGTAAATCAGTAAAAGTACTGTCAGTTTTTTTTTTTATTATTTGAACAGTGCAGCAGAAAAACAAAAGCATACCTTCATCTGTTTAATGTCGTACTGGATCTTCTTGATTGGATTGCCATAGTTGTCATTGCCAGTGACCACTTCTTTCTGTCCAATCACTTTAGCTTTGAGAACTAGAGAGAGAGAGCGAGAGAGAGAGCGAGAGAGAGAGCGAGAGAGAGAGAGAGAGAGAGAGGGGTTCTGATTTCAAAGTCCATTTCCTTTTCTTAACATTGGCATCTTCCATTCTGCTGTGAATGAATCCACCCTGCAGGTGCTGAAACTGTGCTTATATGGAAAAACATGAGTGTTTGATTAGCGGCGGAGCACAGGGAGGAATGTGCCGTGTCTGGTGTAAAGATCTCAGGCTTAGACTCAGGAAGTCGCTCAGCAGTCTCACAACAGCGGGCTGTTTGCCCCCCACCACTCACACAGGCTCTCAGATCTTTAGCCCATCCGTCCCAGGAGAGCTGTTGACACAAACATACCAGTCACTCCTTCGTGTCCAGCCCTGTATGCTACAGGCTCACTCAATAGATCAGAGTCTGGCCAAAGATGAAAAAAAAAAAACTTTTTTTTGGTGTTTTTTTTTTTTTACAGAGGGGAAAACCAGGCACATCAAGGGCCCATGAGCACAAGCTCCATCTGCTTAATTTGTGTCATGACACTTTCTAAAGAAAAGGAAAAAAAGGAAAATAGAATGCAGGCATGTGTTATCTTTGTTTTCTTCTTCTTACAAGCAAAAAAACTCACTCTTAATGGTTCAGTTCTTCTTTGTCCATTATTGTACAAAGATAAGCAAGAGAGAGAAATCTCAGTGGCCTTTAGTGCCCTTTCTGTCCTTCTAACACTTCCACACATGCGTCCAAGTGTTCTCTCAGAGAGGCTATACATACCCTCCCCAAACACGGTGCCGAGCACAGAGCGTCTTTTCTCTGGCCCACACACACGCGCGTGCGGGATGCCAGCTACGCCCGCGGGAGCCTTGGTTTCGAAACTCAAGCAAAGCGCTCTCATCAGCGACTAAACCAACACAAGGCTGCAATGTTTTATCCTAGTTCAATCACGGTCTCTCTTTTCCACTCGTTCATTCCATTTCGAGGTGGAGAAAGAGGGGCACAGAGCCTCCGCTGTTTTCAGCCCCAGGTAAGGGGGAGGACGGGGCTGGAGGCAGCAACTCTCTGGATTCTTCAGTTACGAGGGCAACAGGCATTAGTTGGGCTTTCCTGCACACACACAGACCTCATTTCACAATAATCAGATACAGACTTATTTCACTGGCCTGTTGGTGTAGGTCATGTGTGACACTGCACATGTATGTAAGGGGAAGTCTAGAAAGCTTACTGGATTCTTGAACTTTTACGAATTGCTGAATCTGACTTAAAGAAAAATAACTGTGGTTTAACAATATGGTACTGTAGCAATGTAGTCATATCGAATAAGTCAGGAAACAATTACAAGTATTGGAGGCTTGTAACTGTGTTTTGAAGGCTGGGTTAAAGCTCCAGCTGTCCTGGATCGCCAAGTTCTATATCCATTCACAGACTGACGCAGCATGGAACGTCCCTTTGGTTCCTAAATCCGAATGCCCTCATCCCTAATGGAAGTGAGTTCATATAAAAGTCATCTATAAAAATGCTTCACTAAATTAGCTTATGCTCAACTTTCCACTTGTGGGACTAATAAAGGTTTATCTTAACTCATTTATAAGTACTGCGGACGCAAGACAATGTATAAGTCAGTGATCACCGCCATTGCCCTGTGGTTTTCCATTTGAGCGCCATAAATGTCTCTTTCCGTAATGTAGGAAGTACATATTATGTCTCGCCAACACAAGGAAGCCGTACTGTAATGGTGACTTTTCCAAATCTCAGTGGTACAGGTCACCAAGGAACACAGACCAGATTAGAAGACGGAAAGTCCTCTGTTCGACAGGAAAGCCCAGTCACAGTGACTAAAGCAGACAGAGTGTATGTAGGTGGGCACAAGGCAACGGGTGCATGTGGTAGCCCCCTCCAACAGAACCCATAACCCTACATGGCACCAGAACAGTCACAGGAAAACCACACGATGCGGCATGGCCAGACAGTTGGGTGGAGAACCAGTGGAATGTAGCAGTGCTTTCCCATCTCTGGAACTGCAATAAGCTGAAGCTCTGGCATAATGACGAGTGGCTTTCCATGAACTTTTGAAAACAATAGGAAATGACTGTGCAAGGCTGTGTCACTGCGGGGTCACCAAATGTTAGAAGCTAAAAGTTAAGAGAACGCCTATGCTTCCATTCTGCATGGTCAAGTCTCGCAACATGTGATTACTTCTTCCCATCAAGGCAGATGCTCCACATAAAACTGAGGCTCTTCAGTTGTGTTGGGTCTACTCAGTCTTCTCTCGCCTGTTTGAATCTTCAGAATGCAGACTTAGAAATGGTCTTTGAAAAGACATCTATAATTACCAATCTAAGAGTGTTTATTGGGAATAAACCTTTCGGTTTATTTCGGTATATTTAGAATCAACCGGTTGTTGATTCTAAATATAAGTCCAGGTGGGAAGATGAATTCACCGCCATACACTGTTCCACCAGTTTATACATGTTAAAAAGCAAAGCACTCCAATCAACTGCTGTAATCCAGAACCACTGTAAGTGACAATGGCCTACAACTGAACAGTATTTTGTTTATAGAAGTGTTTTATCATCTAGAAGTCTATCTTTCCTTCAAACTCTTGGTAGCGGTTCCAATACGTCTTCTCATCTACAAGAATCAATCAACAGTTCCTATGAAAAACAGTTCTGAGTAGTACAGACTGCCAACTTGTGTGGAGGCTGCAAAAGCAAATTCACAAGATGCTTCTCGGTCTTAATTTGTTATGTCCGTCTTCTGCTCACCCTCCTAATACGATTACTGATATCCATACCCATTTTCTACTCGGCTTGTTTGTAAGTCATACAGACACTACATTTATGGCTCTAGATGCTCAGGCCTTTCACAGACCCACCAGCACTATTAGCTCTGGAAGAGCAGCTGGACCAAACTGACCCATTTACCATTCGTGAGCTAGTTTGAGGATGATCTGAACCAAAGAGCAAGATCTCATGGAGATCTCTTGAAACATGCTAAAAAATGTAAAAAAACAAATTTTCACATGGTTTTTAGTCCCCTACTCACCTGATTTGATCAACAGTTTTTGCTGGGTTTTTTTTTAAAGTTTTTTGTAGTGAAATTAATTATATTATCTAAAACTTTAGCTTAAACTGATAATGTGAAAACTGAAAGTCAAAGCTTCCTCTTTTAATTCAGATTCTGTAGTGTGGCAATCGTCTTTACAGCTATGTGTGGAAAAATCAGTGTCTGAATTTCTCTATTTTTGAATAAGAAGTAGGGTACTTCAACACTGACCATCTGAGAAGAAAAGGTCCTACCAGAAAAGTTACTCACCTGTAGAAAAGAGTAAAAACAGAGGTTTTTTGGGGTTTTTTTTCCATTTCTTTACAAAACATGTGTGAAGAAGGACCAGTATAAAACTGACGAAGGCAGAGTGTGTTCTACACAGACAAGGGCACCTTCTGCAAACCCTTTAGACACGAAAACACAGCCAGAGGAAGTCAACAATGACCCAAAAGCTATGATGAAAAGAATCCTACCAACATCCGCATTGCAAAAATCATCTTCAGCACTGACGAGCTGAGAAGAAAAGGTCCCATCAGAAAGGGTCTGAGCTGCTCACATGTAGAATAGAGTGAAAACAGAGTTTCCTTCTTTCTTTCTTTACAAAATGTGTGTGAAGACGGACCAGTATTAAACTGGGTGTTTTAAAGACTGGGGCACCTTCTGCAAACCCTTTAGACACAAAAACACAGCCAGTGGAAGTCAAAAATGACCCAAAAGCTGTGATGAAAAGAAGCTTACCAACATCCGCATTGCAAAAATCATCTCTACAGCTGTGTGCAGATGTGTGTGGAAAAATCTGCAGGACTGCATCTCTGACTAAGAAGTAGGGTACTTCAACCCTGTCCAGCTAAGAAGAAAAGGTCCTATCAAAAAAGCTACTTGCATGTAGAAAAGATTAAAAACAGAGCTTCTTTCGTACAAAGTGTGTATGAGGAAGGACCATTATACACAGTCTAGAGCACCTTCTGCAAATTCTTTAGACACAAAAACACAGCTAGGGGAAGTCAAAAATGGCCCAAACGCTGTGATGAAAGAATCTTACCAACATCCGCATTGCAAAAATCATCTTTACAGCTGTGTGCTGATGTGTGGAAAATATTTGAATGAGAAGTAGGGTACTTCAGCCCTTACCAGCTGAAAAGAAAAGTTACTCACATGCAGAGAAGAGTAAAACACTTTCCAAAGCTACTCACATATAGAAAACAGTAAAAGCAGAGCTTTCAAAGCTACTCACACGTAGATAAGAGTAAAAACAGAGTTTCTAAAACGTGTGTTTAGAAGGACCTTTCTAAAACGGCGTGTTTTACAGGCTAGGGCACCTTCTGCAAACCAATTAGACACAAAAACACAGTCAGGGGAAGGCAGTAAAAGACCCAAAAGCTGTGATGAAAAGGATCTTACCAACATCCGCATTGCAGAGAGCCTGCTGAGGATGAGCAGGGGAGCAGCTGCAGGCTTCGGCCACCTCGCCCAGCCTCCAGAGCAGAAACACCAAGAACGGAGCGCACAACCCAGCCGGACTGCTCATTTTGGCAAATTAACAGGCGAAAACTGGAGAAAACTTTAAAAAGACTGTAAATACCTACGTTTAAACTGCTGCGGCTGAAACCAGGAGCCTAAATTCTATGTGCACAACTCGCAAAACTAACTTTCTAGCAAGCTGAAGACGAAAAACACTCTGGAGAGAGAGAAAGACGATGCCTCACCTCGGAGAATCTTCTTCCCAACTCCTGAACAGCCGCGTTTTATTGCAGCCGAGCTCCTCCTCCAACCGGGCAGACTCGTCCACTCTCAGCCGTGGGCGTGGGCTCAGACGGTGTGCCAACGTTTGCGGGAAAAAAGACGTTTTGCAAGCTCAAAACTTACAAACTCGTTTGTTTATAAACCCGATAGTAATACTGGAGTAATTAAACTAATAGGCCCATGGAACAGATGTGAATCCTGTGAATAGTTTCTGTAAATTACACGCCCTGTGGCCAGTGACAGAACAGCTACCTCAGATACCTCACTTTTTTCCCTCACCGGGGTTGTGTAAATGTGGCTCTTTATGTACTAAGTTAACTCGTGTGTATGTGTCAGTGGCCCTGGAGTGCACGTTCATGAATTACCTGATGAGCTGGATCAGGTCTGGTAAGGCAGGGTATGGTTGAAACTGCAAGGTCTTCGGGTTGAAAATCCCTGGTTTTGTTTACCCCAGAAATAAAGACAAATTTGCTCTAAGCAGGACCAGTGCTTTAATATTTCCACACTTGCCATTCCACCCCAACCATAATGTGTGCCATTCCATGCTGTAGTGTGTTCCTGTGTGACAAAAATGGCCACCTAATAAAAAAAATGGTTGATTTAGTTTCTGACATTAAGCTAATAAGCATGTAAATAATTATAAGAGGAACGCTATTACGCTACAGTTGTATTTGTTCTAGAGGTGACACAATACCACTTTTTCATATCCAATACCAATACTGCAACCTTCAGTATCTATCGATGTGATACCAATCCAATATTGTTTTTTTTCCCTCTTTTCAACAACTAAGCTGTTAATAATACATTTGTCTGGGTGCACCTTGAATGTTGATGTACGTTTCTACACCCACATAGTGGACAATTTGTGGACAATTTGGAATTCTTCACAAATGGCTGAATCACGAATAGTTCTTTGTTTGAAATATTATACACTTTTTTGAGTGCAGCAGCCAGTATTTAAATTCCTTCAGAGTTCAAGTAAAGATCAGGTAAACAATAAAATACATTTCAGTTCAAATCAGATTTTATATTCATTTGAAATGGAAGCAACACTAAACAGCCTTAACAAGAACAAAAATAAAAACCTCAAACATGTAAAAGAACCAATCAATCAAACAAACACATTCACAATTAAATAAAGCAGGCCTGGGTTAAGGACAAGAGGCTTTGATAATGGATGGATGGGTTAAAACGGACAGGAGAGAATTAATCGAAATGCTCCCTCACTTCTGTCATGATTCACCTGGGAGAGGTGAGTAAACCATAAAAAATCTTACGTAGTGATTTAGTACCCAATATATAAGCATAACAATTACGTAACATGTGTGACTGACATTTAGTTTTGACATGTATAAACTTGAGCAGCTGATTGATTTGAAAACTACCCTCTTATTTCAAAACAAGGCCTGCTGTTCTGTGAGAACTCTCCGAACAGCTTCCTGTTTGAAAATATAAACTTCTGATTCTGGAGGTTTCCAGAAACTCACGATCTGCTCCTCATTTTACACACACACACAGGTCACGTGACATGTAATGGCAGTCGGAAATGAGCGTGTCGCATGATATAAAAGGCAAGGTAAGCACTGCTCAATCATTGAGTCTACACCCTCAACTCCTCAGTCTTCCAGACCTTCTAACCGCGAGTACCCCGGCCCAGCCATACCTGTGTGTGTGTGTGTGAGAATGCGGATTCTGGTGGGAATCTCTACTCTTCCAGAGAGCGTTCTTATATCAAAGTTTTCGTGGTCTACCAACTCTCTCACAGTATGCCACATTTGGGTTCTTCCACCACGTTCTTCCACACACGCCACACAATTACCATTGGCCCACCGGGCAAATGCCTGGTATGCTTAACATTTACAATAAGCTCAATTCATCTTGAAATTTTAACAGACAAATGCTGCACAGCTCTCATAAAATCGTACAGTACACAGAAGCTTGCAAGACACACAGATCCGAATGTAAATAATAAAGAGTTCACATGAATGTCAAGCTGTGGGCTTCACTGACCTACTGACATACTGAGGTATTTTTTGAGCCTGGCCTGTGGAAACATTTCGGGATTATGTAAAATCGACAGCTAAAAAAGAGACCAATAGTCACTGATTTAAGAATGCTCCAACGATGGGCAAAACATAAAACATTTTATGGGTGGTTTATATCTTTTGGTGAAAGGAGCTTAAAGAGCTTTGCCCCTAATTTCTATTCCTCAACCCAGTTCTAAGCCCTGGTAAAATGCAAAAAGTGTCAGTTGAGCTTCCCATCATTTCTACATTCATAAAATACAAGTTAAAACGTGTGGTATTTGTTCTGAATTTTAGTGTTTGCACCCCAAACGCATAATAATTAGGAAATTACAGTTGCATCATGTTTCAATTTTCAGTGGGTGGGACGAATTTCATGAGAAAAAACATGCTTGTATGTTACACACTTCGAATAAAACATGGAGCATCTTTTACAAGCTTCAAGTATCCATGTTTAGGGCATCCAAAACAAGGTTCATGATAATTACCATTAGCTTAGCACTAATTATTATTTGGATCCCATAGAGATGCTGGTAGAAATAAGCTTTACTCTGTATGTGTTTTTCCTTGTTTTTAGCCTGAACCTTTGTGTCCTATCTCACACTCATTACTGGTACACACGTATCAAAGTTCAAATTTTAACCTGGGCAATTAAGTACAAAAATTAAGTAACTGTTTTTACTTCCATACCAAGAAGGCAGGAGGATATCCTCTACTGTTAAGAATAAGTGTTGTGAAAAGTAGAATGTAGTGCCCCGTCCCCTGTATGACCCTGTGACCCCTAATGCCTGGTCACTCAATGACCTCCCTTTGATCAGGTCACCCACTTTAATACAGAACTGGAGCCCAGCTGAGAAACTTCCTTATTTCTTGCTTCACGTGCAAGCTGTTGAAAGAATATGCAGCCATGGAGAAAGAATATGCATCCTATGGTTCTTTTCTACTTTAGCAACACAGGCCGGTAACTTAAACAAAACAACCTGATTGAACAATTTTCATATTTATTATTATTTCATATTAAAACTGAACAACAGCATCTTTCATGCTGTACAGTTTACACTGAACTCCTGCAGTGCTAGAATGTAAAATACCAACGACGTTACCCCTGTATAGACAGTACTGTAATTCATGCACGTGTGTTTTCTTTGGTATGCGCTGTTGTTTTCCGAGGTATAAGCAGGTAAATACAGTAATAAATGAATTTAATTTACAGTAATAAAAATATAGGGCTTTAAGAAGAACAAAACGAAAAACACGAGAACACTCGAGACTCTCCACGGGGGAAATTCTGGACTGCAGCTGCGCCAAAGGGCAGCAGCCAATCAGCAGCAAGAAGAAATAGAAATAAATAAGAAATAAATAGCATTCTCGGATTGGCTACTTTCAAACCGGTACTTTTCAAAGCGGTATTTCACCAACTTTCTTTGTGTTTCTCTCCACAGTATCAAAACATTTATAGTTATTTTTTATATGGAAATGTAGTTGAATTTACATGAATATTTATGTTATAAAATTAGTAAGTTATATTTTTCTTAATAAATTAGCACTCAAATGCAAGAAAAATGATATACAGTAAACCCCCACGTTAATGCAGATCAGTAATCTTGGTTTCAGTCAGTGAACTAATAATTGTTCACGGAAACCCCCGCACTAATGTGGATACTGCAGATATACTCCACATTTATGTTGCTTTTGTGAGGTCTGGGCCTCATCCACCACACTCCCTCATCTTTGTGCTGGGTTGCTAGCACCACGCCCAAACATAAACAACCAGCATAAGGACGAGGGGGCGTGGCAGACGAGGCCCAGATGTCACAGCTTTTTTTTTGTGGCACTATATAATTTTTCATGCATTTTAGTGCTTGGGATGGTGAAATACCACTGTACTCAGAGGCAGGAGGTTTGAAAGTAGCCAATCCGAGAACGCAATTTATTTCTCTTTGTTGCTGATTGGCTGCTGCACTTTTACGCAGCTGCAGTCTAGAATTTCTCCCCTGGAAAGTCTTGAGTGTTCTTCTGTTTTTCGTTTTAGTTCATCTTAAAGCCCTGTATTTTTACTACAGCAGATTAAATTAATTTATTACTGTATTTACCTGCTTATACCCAAGAAAACGACAGCGCATACCAAAGAAAATGCGCATGCATGAATTACAGTACGGTCTATACAGGGGTAACGTCGTATTTTACATTCTAGCACTGCGGGAGTTCAGTGTAAACCGTACAGTACAAATACAGTACAGTACCTTTACATTTTCTTTAAGAGTAATGTATTAAGCTGCGTTTAAAATTAAATTACTGTATTGCCACAAAAAATGCTGTGAAGTCTGGGCCTCATCCACTACACCCCCTCATCCTCGTGCTGGGGGCCCGGACGTCACAAAAAGGCCCAGACATCACAAGAGCAAAATAAAATGCGGAGGACCGCTGAACTGCTTTAAAGCGGGGGTTTACTGTAAACCATAGTAAATCTTACGTCGTGATTCAGTTCACAATATATAAGCATAACATTTACGCAACATCATGTGTGACTGACATGTAGTTATGACATGTTTAAATTTGGGCAGCTGATTTATTTGAAAAGAAACCTCTTATTTCAAAACAAGGCCTGCTGTTCTGTGAAAACTCTCCAAACAGCTTCCTGTATGATATCAGCTTCTGATTCTGGAGGTTTCCAGACACTTGCGATCTGCTCCTCATTTTACACACACACACACACACACACACACACACACACACACACACACAAACCTGATGTAGAGACTTCCTGGCGGAGGAGTGTTTCAGAAATTTCTGGCTACGGCTGGAATAGATTTAGGATGAAACTGGGGGCATGAACAGGAAAGTGACCAGGAAAACCAAATTACAAAACCAAAAATAGGAAGTCTGGAAGCCAATTAAATGCAATTGTGTGTGTTAATGTCTTCATTTGCTTTTGATGCTTTAAAACAGTAATCTCTGAAGAGCTTCACTGGGGCCCCATCGTTTCAGCCAAACAAAATAAGGATGGCAGGGGGATCTGAGATCACTCCTTGATTACTAGTGACGACAGAGTGGAAGCAAGGGTCTTTTTTTCCAACCAATTTTTATGTCTAAGTTCTTTTCTTTTTTTCTTTTACTGGGAATGTTCTGCTGCGCTCCACCCGTATGTGGTTATTAGCTGGAGCTGATGGTCAAACGATTCAACAAACTGTATTGTTCTTTGGAAAAAGCGACTGCCTGAGGTGAAAGGACTGTTTGGTTGTACGGCTCTGAGTCACACAGTTATTCAGGAATTATTCACAGTCACCACTTAGACGATGAGGTTCCAGCAATGAAAGCATAGTGAAAGTCATACGCTCTGGCTCCGGCCGGATCGCTGCGTGTCGGAGATAACACACACCACATTTGGTATGAAGAAATACAGTTCCCTCAAGTACTCAAACTATCTGTCTGAGTGTTCTCCATGACAAAGAGCACAGTATTGCGTAAGCATGGCGTGAACAGAGACATCACAATGGATTTTACAGGCTAGTGAGACAGTGAACATGTTGTGACGTGAAACAGTAATGGTCTATCTATGTCTCAGAACCAGACCATGTAATAAACCACAATAAAAAAAAACAGGCTTTCATTTTCACTTTGCTTTTTATCTCTTTTTATTCATCCCTCCTCTGCCTGTTTAAGGAATGATGGGTGAGACATCAAACATGTTGTGGCGTGGAAAAGTAATGATCCATCCATGTCTCAGAACCAGCCCAAATAATAGAACAGAATGAAAAAAAAACCAGGCTTTCGCGTTATCTCTTTTTATTCAACCCTCCTCCACCTTTGTGATGAACGATGGGCACTCGGCTGGGTCCAGTCAAGGTCAGCAGCGGGCTAATCCACTTCCTTGGTGTCTTTCGGGTCAGGTCGTAGCAGAGTTGCTTCAACGTGCTACATTGTAATCTTCTGATTGACGAAACCACAGGGAGATGTGCGGCATATGTGCTCAGACATTGGTAAATAATATTGTGCAAGGCCAGGCTTGATGCTTTGGCCTTAGGTTCTGCGTCAGTAATTGGGAAATTCACACAGTCATTCCTTTTGAATCATTGGGGCACATGCACAGTGGTACACAGACATTTCAAGACTTCATGCCTCTGCACAACGTACAGCTGTTCCATTCTACATGTATAAATTTTACTTTCAAAGAAAAATGATGCCCTGTTTTATTCCAGAGCTTTACACTACTGGCGCCTGTACTGATGCTTATTGATGGGAGCTCACATTACTGTGTAGTAATGGACACTCGTCTCAGCTGCATCCATGATATTTGTTGGAACTCTTGACATGTGGTTATATTAACAAACCTTTTCTAAAGGAACAGTTTGTTATTTCTCAAAAGAAGTGTGCATACCCACTCACTAGTCCCTTAGAATCTCTTATGAGGAAACTGAGGCCAGATGCATGCAATATTTTAATGCAACTGGGAAAGATGTGCTTGTAAAAACTTAATTTGCCATCCCCGTATGAATGAAAGGTTACACCAAGTTTGTAGACAATAAATTCTAGGACTGTAGGATAGATAGGAAATGCAGAAATTCCCAGCCGCGCCATTAAAATATAATTACTCTAGCTTCAGTGGAATCAAAGTGCCAGAAGACACCCAATAAACTCACTACAAAGCTAAAACCAAACAGTTGTGTGGGTAGGTATTGGGAAGAGCATCGCACAGTGTAATGGACTTGCTTTGGACGGGAAAGTCTCATTTCACGTTCAGTTGTGAAAAGCAGCCTGTTGCTGAAGTGATTCATCACAGTCGAGCACCATCCTGAGCACATTCCACTCTATGGAAAGGATACAATATATACTATATGGACAAAATTATTATGGCACCTGACCATTACACCTGCAGGGACTTTAATGACATTTCATTCAAATACACAGACTTTAACATGGAGTTGGTCCCCCTTTTGCAGCTGTTACAGCTTCCACTCTTTTCAGAAGGCTTTCCATAATATTTTGGACTGTTTCTGTGGAAGTGTCCCAATACTTTTGTCTAAATAGTGTATTTTTCATCTTTCATTATTGCATACAAATGTTTTGTTACGTGTTTTGTATTTTTTTATTTCGCTCAGAGAAATGCAACTACCATATTGCTCCAGCAGAGGGCCAACCAGTTTCACACATAGGCCGTGCTTCCTGTTCGGGGCAATATACAGCAGTACCAACACATAGACGTGAAATGTCAAAATATAACAATATAAAATAGGCTTAAACATAACGCGTTGCATTTTGAAGTCTGGAAACTCTCTTTGCTGTTAATTCCTCCAAGATGACCTTAACAGCTCCAGGGAAGCCCAGCCGGTGACACACCAGCCTGGCCTCCACTATTTCCCAACAAATATTACTGACCGTCCTTCCCAGCTATTCATTGTGTATCTAACAGTGACGCAACACGTAACAGACAGTCATTTAAAATCAGAGCAAACAGAGAAAAGATTGCTTTTTGGTTACTGGAAGAATGACAGGAAGAATAGTGTCAAGATAGGGTAAAAAAGTAAAAAATCTTTCAACCTTTTTTTTTCATTTCAATTTTTGTTCTGTTTTTATTATTATTATTATAATTATTATTTAATTGTTTTCTCTCTTAATTTTTTAAATACGTTTTATTAATGGTTTCCTATTCTAATATTCATCTACAAATATGTGAATTACATAGACTGCACGACTACTACTTAAAGTGTATAGTGGCCCCTCACAGTCACGCATGAACACACCACAGCACAGCACACAGTGTGAACTATGTGAAATTCTTTCTCTGCATTTAACCCATTCAGCAAGTGCAGCAGGGGGCAGTCAGCAACACAGCGCCCGGGGAGCAGTGTGTGGGGACTGGACCTTCCTCAAGACTACCCCAGTGTTGCCACTAGCAGTCCTGGGATTCAAACCTATGACCTTTTGATTGCAGGTTCCTGTCTGTGTGGATGCTTGCATGTTCTCCCTGTGTGTTTGTTTTGTGTCTGTGTGGGTTTCTTCCCACAGTCCAAAGACAAGCACGTCAAGTGAACTGGAGATGTGAAATAAACCCTAGGTGTGACTGTGTGCTTGAGTGTGTTTGTTTTTATGTCTAGAATGGTGATAGACAGGTGACCTGTCCAGATTGTTTCTCCATCCCCCCCCCCCCAATGGACTAAAGTATTGGGACATTATAGCTGACCATTACACCAACAGGGACTTTAATGACATTTCATGCATGGATAACCCAAACCTTGAACAAAAGATGTGTCCCAATGCATTTTGTCCATTTAGTTTAGAGGCAAGGATTGAAGATGTTATAAATGTTAAGGGGTTATACGAGTACATTTTTTTCATTACTTTTGGAACTAAAACTGATATCTCCAAAATGCTAAATGTACAGGAGAAGGAAAATGAACATTTCTAACATATAACAGATGTTTTTTCAAGTCATTCTTGGAGCATGTCCAGTGTCAATTTTCTCAAAATGTATAAATGAGCTGTTTTTTGAGATACGAGATTTTGTTTTGATAGTGACAATGTGTCAGCGTTACATAACAAACCGAACCCGTCAGCACTTTGGGACTGACCTCAATGCTGTGTTGAAACATTAAGTGGTGACGGAGGTCAGACAGGAGAAATTATTTCATATGTCAGCATTTATCTTAAACAGGAACATGAAACTCTCCAGAGATCTTCAAGATTGTAAGAACCCAACCCTTTGACTTCGAATATTCAACGAAAAACATAACTAACATCTTTAACATCTATATTCTTAACCAGGGTTGCTGGAGCCTATTTCAGGGGTCATAGGGTGACAGGCAGTCCATCGCAGGACAGACACATGACAGTCACACATCGGGTCACTTTAGTGTCTCCAGTTCACATGACATGCATGTCTTTGGACTGTGGGACACATGCCTTGATAATTTTGTAAAATATTTTTTTAAATAATTTAAAATAATCTTTTAGTTTAATTGAATTTCGCTTCCGCCTATTTCCAAATATCTGCACTTCTATTGCACTTTCAGTGTTCTTTTATTGATTTTCTATATATTCTTTTCTTCCTTAATAAATAAATATAAACTTGAACCGACTTGACTAATCACCCCTTGTGTTTTTCATAAAATTTTTTGTCTTATGCATTTTTTGTGGAGAGATGTACAGCCCTGCGTTTACTAGTAATGACACCACACACAGTCATCTCATTTAATTCAGTCTTTCATAGTAATTCAAACACGCCCGGGTGTGTTTGCACAGTCAAAGACTTGGATTTATTGGAATTAGTTTTTAATGGTAGTGTACAGCAAACAGCTGTGAGTCAATTAACTTGAGTTGGACTATGATTCTGAAATGTTTTATGTTTTCTCTACTTGAGTGGAACTTGGCTGCAGTTCCTCACATCATACTTCACTGTTTTCCTGCAAATACCTGACTCAACTCATGAGCTAACCCGACCTTTCATGAATCAAATGAGGCAAATCTGGTTGGGATGTAATTCCCTTATACGCCCCTCACTGCCTCACTATTATCTCTATATCTATGATGACAATAAAAGACTTATGGGAATGGTGCTGGGATGCTGCTGGGAAATTCATCGACATCAGCCCAGGAAGTTGTGATGAGAGAGCCCACTGTTTTAATCAAATACTGAACTTTGTCCAGTTCCAACTGGATGTGGGCGGCCTCACACTGCGCCAGTTTCAGAACTATTCCTTCTCATCCAGAACTCTGGTAAAATTCAGTTTGAACTGATAGTGAACAATGGTGTGGAAAAGCACATTTTTTGTTTCCTCGGTAGGTTAGAGCAGGCAGAAGGGTAATGTCCGGAATACAAACGGTGCTGGTGAATGTGAAGTATTTGCAACAAAATGTGTTGATATATGTTTTATTGTTGTTCAAGCATTTTTTTCTATTTTTCATGTGATCTATAAATCTCAAAAACATGCTTCTAGAAATCATCTGCCTTGGATTCATTTTTCTAAAGTTCATTGTTTCAAGAGGTGGAGAACTGATTCACCAGAAAGCAAAAGCGTACTCGGAAGAGAGAGCGTGTTCAGATGTACTCTGGACGGACGACGAAAGTATAGGTATAGTCATCAGGGCAGGGGCTGGGCAGGCCCATACTGCTGTTGTTCGGAATTTCTGCCTTGTCCATTTTGAAATCTTGGACATGAAAAACAATTGGTTCATCCTTGCACGTGAGAATCAGCCTGTTGCTAAAGCGAATGGTGCTTTGATAAGTGTACAGACTATCAATACTATAGAGCCTCGCCGTAGGCAGAGAGTTACAGGTGAAGCCCTGGTTAGAGCATTCGCCACTGTACAAGAGAACCTGTGCCAGCCAGCGGGTTGTCTGATGTTTGAAAAGCACACTGTTGTGTACAGGAGTCGTGAAAGAGCGTGTCCTGTCAGAAGAGTAATAGCCGTAGTGACCGTACCGATAATCATATCCGCTACTGGAAGTGTGATTGATGAGCACGCCCCATGGATCAGCAGTGTAGGTCCTGGGCAAATAACTCTCAGTGTTATTAAAATGCTCAGAGAGTTTTGAGAATGGCAGGGTGTTGAACTGGAAGGCTTTCAGAAAAGCGCTACTGTAAAACGCTTCATTGTTCTGGTACATATCTGAGGTGAACTGCATGTCATAAAGTGTTTCTACCGGGATCATGGGGAAACGAACCTGGTTCAGCAGGTTGACTTTGCGCTCTGGACTTAAGACGTCTTTTCTCTCTCTGAGCCAGACCTGCAGTGACTCAAGAATCAAAGCCTCGCTCGCCACCACCAGGTCAGAACGAGCCAGAAGAGCTTCCAGCATGTGTATGGAGATCGTTTTCCACACTGGCAAAGTGATGAGACTCAAAGTTCCAGGAGAGATACTGCAGAACGTTCTCCTGCAGCAGCAGGTCCTTTGTGCGGATACCGTACTCGTACAGAGACACTTGAGTGTGGAAGGTCTTATCCTGAGGAAGGAGCAAAGTGAAGACCTTGCCCACCTCCTCCAGAAGCTGATTCAACCCGAACATGAAGGATAACTGGTGGACGCACTGCGCGGATGAAATTGTGACAACAATCCTGCGTGTGTACAGATATCTGAGGGAAAAAAAACAAAACAAATTAATGTCACGCGGCTGTAATACATCAAGCCTCCCAAAAGGTTGGGTCTATGGCATTAATGAAACCTTTACCTGAAGAATTTAGAGATGTAAGGGTGACATGTCTGGCTGATCTCAACAGAGAGATTTGTGGCGGTCTTGGTGATGTTAAACTGAGGGTAGAGAGCGAGGATCGTCCTGTGGGCACAGATCATTTGTTCTCTAGCTTGCTCTTCACTGGGGTCGCGGACCAGGACGTTGAAATCACAGTAGTCCCCGCTGTCGAAAAGTCCTCCAAGGTCTTCAGACAGGCCCAGGCTGTGGTCCAGTGAAAACTCACGGTCACCAGACATGCTTCTGACTGCAAAGAAGTGAACTGAGTTCAAGCAGATGGTAAAGACAACCTAAATCCAAACATGCAAACATTTTTAGCAAAATGTTATTTTTTAATAAATTACAGCTTTCTGCAGATACATTACGTTTAAAATATTCATACACCAGACATTCAATAGCATGCACACACACACACAAACACAAACACACACACACACACGCACACACGCACACACACACACTGTGTGCTCATTTGCAATACAATGAGTAGCTTTACATGAGCCAAGCATTGGCTCGGAGAGTATAAAGCCGTCCAGGAATGGGGAAGCAGCGGAAGTGTGTTATCTGTTGTTGATGACTGTGATCTACGACTAACCCACCATTAACACGTGACCTCTCAAAAGCTCCTGTGGTTGAAAGCTACGCTAGTTTTTCTTTCGTTTTCCTGAGAAACACTGCAAGAACATCTTTTTTGACGTACATTATAGTGGACGCTGTTGTATTAAAATCTGTTTAATGAAGTGCTTACCGCTCTCACAAACTACTCCCGCATCCTCTTTGTGGGAACAGTCACTCACACCCCAGCCTTTAAAGCGACAATTGGACAAAGAACTCTCAGATCCCGCGCAGTTCACGTCATCGAGCCAAATAGGACCAGAGCCTGAAAAACACCATTAACGTGTGGGCATTTATGTTAATGATGGATAAATTCACAGCTCATTTAACTGTAATGCTTCTATGCACATTTATGCTTTTTGGAAATTACCTTCCCCATTTGTTCCTCCTGTGGTGGCTGAGACAGCTCCAGGGAAACCCAGCTGTCTGCAGACCACCTGTGCCTGAGCCAGTTCCCAATTATCATCACACACCGTTCCCCACTGCCCGTCATGGTACACCTCCACACGCCCCGCCGAGTCACCTCCCACCAGCCTCAGCCCACCCTCCTGTGGTGGTCCCTTGGGTTTGGTACCTGCAGAATAAAATCATACATGATAAACATGATAATTATGATGATAATTAAAAAAATACAATTAAAAGAACACATAAAATACAGTACAAGGCTTTTATGAAAAAATGTCAGTGCAAAAGCAATAGTCATTTGAACTGAAACATGTATGTTCAAAAAATTATAAGCAAAAATAATGGTCTGCAATGCATTATTAAAGTTATACTGACCAAACAGACTCCAACTCTGTGCAGAGACACGGAGCAACAGAAGGGACGCAACAGCGTAGAAAATATATGTAAAACGCATCATTTCCGGGTGAACTGCGAAAACAAAAGAACACAAATGAGAGAGGACTTACATGAATGGTGAAAGATAATCAAATGATTTTGCAAAACTCCATTTCGCATCTTACCTCAAGAAGTAAAGAAGATTATGTCACAGTCTCCCCCTTTATATGCAACCCCCGAGTGCCTCCGAACGTATCAGAGCACAGAGCTTCTATAAGTTTCGTTTTTTGAGAAGTACAAGTATATAGGAAGAGGCTGTATTGCGCAACTCCAAATCAAACGTATTCAAACAAAGGAGGCCAGCGATAACAGGAATGTGCTGGAAAGACATGTACCACGCAAACTTGAACATGCCGTGACAGAAGCCAGCGATATAATTTGATTTTATTTGATAAATATATATATTTTTTATTGTTAATAATGTTCGGTGTTTAGTGTGACTACTCTTTATTATGGGGTGGTCTTTATTGCAGCTCCCATTCTTTTCCCATACTTTTCTGCAAAAGCCTGCAAGGATGTTTTTTCATGCTTTTTCAAATTGTTTCAAATTGACCAAATTTTAGGCTTCTCAACATCGTCAGTCTCAATCGTTAATGTACAGTACACTATGTTCAAAAAACCTTACTCGACATTATGCACGTCCAGTTTCATTTTCCCGATGCAAATGTTCTTTCCTCATTTTTGATTACCTTCTTTTCCATGTGATGTTTTTTGGTCAGTTTCACATCCTTTCAGACACACAGTGTTGAAATGTCTTCCACAGTGAAAGCAGACTTTTTTTTCCTCTCTGTAATGTGCTGTTTTGTTGTTCATCTTGTCTTACACAGATAACCAGAAGTCCCATGTTCTCTCTTTTAATGCATTTTTGAATTTGTTTTGAAAGCTCTTGTTTTTACCTTTAGTTTTCTTTGATGTTTCCTTTTCTTATGCAAGTGGATCATCTACTTAATATCTGCAACAATTTCCCCTTTTAGTCATTTTAGAAGCACATAGCAGCAAATAAGGTAGTTGCTTGTGTAAATATTGGTTTTCCTTTGAAGGGGAACAAACACTATATGGACAAAAGTATTGGGACACACCTGTCTTTTCAGTTTGGGCTAAGCCCCTTATTTCCAGCAAAGGACAATCTTAAGACAGAAGCAAACAAGCACATGGAGAAATTAAAATTGTGCACACCTTTATTTTAGGTTCAGTCCGAGCAGAGACACTCCTTGTTGGAGAAGAGCCAGAAGAAAGTGGCAGGAGAGAAGAACTCTTCAGAATGTAACTGTATTTATATTTGTCACACAAACCATTGTGAGAGTTGAAATATATACACTGTATGGACAAATGTATTGGGACAGACCTGTCTTTCAGGGTTTGGGCTAGGCCCTTACCTCCAGTAAAAAGCAATCTTACTGCTTCAGCAGACCAAGATATTTTGGACAACGCCATGCTTCCTACTTTGTGGACACAGTTTGGGGAAGAACATTTTCTCCAAAATCTTGGGAAAAAAAACATCCAAGAGTGGAAGCTGTTATAGCTGCAAAAGTGGGACCAACTCCATATTAAAGTCTCTGTATTTTAGGCAATGTCATTAAAGGTCCTGTTAATGTAATGGTCAGCTGTCCCAGTACTTTTGTCTATATAGTGTATGTTTATTGAATTACTTATATTTAATTGCTGTAGAAATTAAATGAATGATCTTGGGCATTTGTACTGTACCTAATTATGTTGTGAATGGAGTGTCTATCTGGCATTTCAAAAACTGACGCAGTTAATTTAAAGGGGACATATTATGCAAAACTCACTTTTTGCATCCTTTTGTATTTCCATTTGGGTCTCTACTGCTCCTATAAACACTCCAAGCATGAAAAAAACGCCCATCCATTTTCTATGAATCAACTGAAAGATTGTGGTGTCAGGAATCATATGTTTCTACCAGCCGTTTGGACGGCTCCCCTATTGTGATGTCAGGATGAGGAAATTTACAGAGAACCACCCCTCACCTGTCGAGCGCCCACCCACTAGATTAGTTGAAGATCCGCCATTTTTGTCTGCTGGTTTTACGAGCACGCATAAGACATCGAGCATCGTCAATGAACATTTATCATGTGACAAAAACGAGACAAGACACAACATAAATGCTGGTCATGTGACGATTACTGTAACGAAATATATCGTTGCTGTCTGGCGGAAACCTTGTAACTCCACTTTTGGTCTTTGTCATTTTTTTTCATAAATCGATACAGTCTTCACGTGGGAAATTATTAACTAATGAGAAGTGTTGAATAGTTATACCAAATTTGATGACACAGTATTCATTTATTTAGAATATACATAGTTTTTTGAGTTTCCTGAAAAATAGCCGTTTTGGACATATGAGGTTTTGGCCCGACAGCGACGATATGCTGTAATTTTGTTGATGAATAAGAACTAGACTAAATGTGGTTTACAAAATAAAAACTATGCTAAAATGTCTTCATTTTCATTGACTAAAACGAGACATTATTTCCTGTACGATAGGGAGGGGAGAAAAAAATTATTGGGACTGTGAATTAAATCTATCTAGAGTGGCCAAAAGTATTGGGATGCAGGGCCATTAATGTGCCAGGGAGAGAGAAATGACACACACACACACACACACACACACACACACAGCATTTTGATAAGCAGCCTTTCCCATATCCATGCAAAAAAGTTGATCCTAAATTGTTCTGATTTGGTTGTGTAGGCTATAGTTGATCAGGAATAAAAAAAATATTCATTTAAGTTCAGGCCAACACACTAAGGGTGACGACTTTTACCAGTTTTACAAATGTGGGTTTTATGACAATAGACACACATTTTCATTTTATGTATGTGTATGTGTGTGTACTTTTAAGTTTAAGGCAAAATAAATGTTTGGATGATAAAAATAAATTCAAATCAGAGTGTCTTCCGTGTCCGGAATGGATGTACAGTATTCTTGAGTCTATAAGGTAACAATAATATAATAAGAAACCTTGTTTGAATGATAAAATAGGTTTGACTAAAAGAAAATTCAGATTTTGTCTATTCCTCTAGGTACTTATACTATATTGCCTGGGTTAAATAGAATTGCTTTACTAAAAAAAGAGACTAAAATACAACTTTCATTGACTAAAACTGGACTAAAATGTCATCAGTTTTCATTGACTAAAACTAGATGAAAATAGTCGTGGATAATTCTGACTAAAATAAGACTAAAATGCTCAGACTTTTAGTCGACTGAAACTTGACTATACTAAAAAGTGTATGGACGTGACTAAAACTAATAAAAACTTAAATGACAGCTTGACGCAAAGACTAGACTAAAACTAAAATTAAGACAGGCCACCAAAAACAACACTAGTGAGATCTCTTTATGTGAGAGTGATTTTGTGCAAAGAACTTCATGAACATGTTTTGTATAGCCCATAGAGCTATTATAACTAAAGTGAGTTTTGCATAATATGTCCCCTTTAAATACAAATACAGAATCATACACAAAGGAAAGCCTGGGGGCAAAATGAAGGAGTACAAAAATGCCATATATGTGCAAAAATCTGATGCCGAGGGCCAAATGGTTCTACTCACTGAGGCTGCATTGACCAAACATGTTGCAAGTCACCCTGATGAGTCAATGTTTTTCACTGTAACAACAGAAAATGACTCAGTTTCACAGTTACATGCAGTTTCACTAAGTTACATTCAAGAAGGAAATAATTAAAACCAAAAGTCTTTTTGAGTGTTTTTAGTTTAGTCTTCTAGTCTGTGATGAGTTGTTGTCTGCTAACCTCTTTTTTATTTGTGACCACCACAGTCACAGGTTTTTTATATGGTTTCTCTAGAGGGATGAGGTCCTCATTCATAATTTCTGAGCCTCATGCAATTACTCCTCAATACCATCAGTTGTAGGCTTGCGTGTCAAAGACTAGGGGGTTCAAAAACTCTCTATCAGGCCTCCTGACAGGCATGAATCATGGTCTTGATAGGCCACTGAGCACAAGAGTCATTGGAGGCCCCTGCATTCTACAAACACATAGTAACAAGAAGAAGTAGAAAAGGTAGAATCCTAAACTCTAACATTACTGACACGTACCCTCTATTTAAACAACACGATTCACTGATAACATCCAAATGGAGCTTGAGAACAATTAACATTTCTTCATTTATTGAATTTATTCAGTCATTTGTACATATTTGAGAGCCATTTGTTTATATAACATTTACATCTGCAGTCAGGTATTTGCAGTGAGCCCAGCTGTTTGAGGTGTGTTGCTAAACCACAAACAGCTTGAAGCAATCTGATTGGTCACCATTCAGCGACTGGACATAACCTCGTCTTGTTTGTAGTGACATTAAAGCAAGTTACGACACATTCAGTTTGATGCAAATTATATATATATACTGTATGTATATATACAAAT
>JBBPCX010000028.1:1011311-1022921 GCA_037974365.1 Hydrocynus forskahlii | reverse complement strand
TGTGTGTGTGTGTGTGTGTGTGTGTGTGTATATGTGTGTTTTGCACAGAGTAGATAACACACATCAGTGCTGCTGGAGTTGTAAACACTTCAGTGTCACCACCGATTGATCTCAGTGAATATGCGGTTCACATGATACATTTGTAGCTGTAGAAGGACTTCACAATGCAAATCACTGATAATTAGGATTTGATGGCAATTTTCTATCTTTACAAGTTATCAGAATCAGAACACTGATTTTCATGACCCTGCATGAAATTATTTGTTACGACTGCACAGACACACAGAGACACAGAGACAAGTACAGTTTAAAATATAAAGTCTAACTAAATCCAGTAAAGAATCTGCAGAAAAACCTCATTATGAAACGCACAATGATGTACACCCTGATGCTGGTATAAATACTATAGATAAGTAACTTACAGTTTCTAATGACACAGATGGTAGTTAGGTGTACATTACGGCACATGGTAGAGATAAATAGTATTTAAGAAATATTACATAAGTAGTGATGTTCACATGATAAGACTATTGCACATAAGATATTACATGTAATGAGATGATTAAGCACCCATTTCGTACGTGAACACACCACAAAATTCTTTCTCTGCATTTAATCCATTTACCAAGTGAAGCAGCATGCAGCCGGGAACATCCTGGGGGGAGCAGTGTGTGGGGACAGGACCTTGCTCAAGGGTACCTCAGAGGTGCCACCTAGCAGTCCTGGGATTCAAACCCATGACCTTCTGATCACAGGGGCAACTCCATAATAGCTAGGCCAATAGCTGTTCCACAATAGTGATAATGCACATAGTAATTCACATAATGATAGTTATTTAAACCTGGCAGGAAATTGCACAGTTAACAAGGATCAGCAGAGTGATTCTAGACTATTATTTAAATAGAGATTGAGACTACGATTGCGTGAACTGGAATTGGGACAGAGCCCGAGCAGTGGAGGGTGGATCGTAGGGAGTAGGGAATATCTCTCGGAATAGCACGCGCCCTTAATCCATCCCCTGCACCGGCTCGACCAGAAATAACGGCTGGTTCTGCTCCTCTCAGCCCCAGTCTGACCCAGAGCAGCTGAGCCAGGTTGTGGTTGAAAATGTCGGATTTTGAGGAGTTTGAGAAGCAGCTGAGTGAAAATAGGCAAGGTAAAACGGTTTGTTTCCTTTTATATCCTGTATGTGCACTCTCTGCACCTGGCAGTACCAATTCATAATATCTCTTGTATGTAGCCTGCTAGCTGGTGAGCTAATTTTGAATTTGCAGGGCCGGTTAAATTGATAATTTATAGTTAGATCAATTATTTAGAGTTAAATCAATAATTTAACTCACTTGGTCGCTGGCAGGATATCTCAGGGCAGCCTGTCAGTCGTTTTATTTCTGGCTATAATCAGTTTTGCTGACAAGTGGTCAGCCACTGGGTTTTAATTCATTAATATGCAACATTAGCATGTTATGCCAAAACACTCAGACCTATGTAGAGAAGATGTACAGTCTTGTCTGTGGATTTTGTTAAGCCAGTTATACTGCATATTTGTCTTAAAACTAGTTGGTTAGTTAGTTTGGGCAGAACTTGATGCCTAAACTTGGCACAGACAGACATCTGGGCCCCTTTGCAAAACACTGTATTTCTAAATAAAAAATCTGTTATAGCAAATGGTCATTATATCATGGTGCATTCGATGGCTATAATATGAGAATGGCAGGAAACTCCAATATTGCTTCAGATGTTTTATTACCCCTTCCCATTCTATCAATAGTATTCTGCCTTTAAAACAGACATATTATATATTGATGTTTCTTTTGTGGCCTGCGTCATTTTTGTTTTTTTTATTCTTCCTTCAGAGAGGGAGAAAGAGAAGCACAGGAGAAGGAGCCGCAGTGGCTCATTGAGTCATGGTGAGAAGCATCGCAGCTGGAGCAAAGACAGGGGCAGCCGCAGTCGAGATCGCAAGAGCCGGGATCACCGGAGCAGCTCCAGGGACCATAAGAAACACAGGTGCCTACTAGACTCTCAACAAACCCAAGTTCTCATCTGAGGTTAGGATTCAGGGGACGTAATCAGGATGCAGGTTTGGTCTGCACACTGCTTGCATTCTGGCTTCTTCTGTGTGTGTTTATTTTGGCACATTCAGTGGGAAAAAGGAGCAGGTGCGTGGAAATAATTCAGATTTGATTCATTTGTGTTATTTAGTTGGCACTTCAGGAGTGTGGTGGGCTAGACTTGTAGACTACTTGAAGAATGCCTGGTCTAGGCATATGAGTCAGAGTCTGTCAGTTTTCAGAATAAACTATTGGCCTACGCTTTTGCGCTTTGTTTTGTTCTTTCAGCTATTCTCCTCGGCGCACAAGGAAGAAAAGGGCATACAGGTACTGGGATGTTCCACCCCCAGGCTTTGAACACATCACTCCGATGCAGTACAAAGCTATGCAAGGTACAGCAAATGTCCTTCTTTACCCATAGATCTTCAGGTGCATTTGACAGTTTTTTGCTTATTATAATTATTATGTGAATTGTATACATCAATAAGCCACTTCGTTAGGTACACTACCTTGTGTCTACACTCGCTGGCCATTTTAGTAGCTTCACTGACCATTTAGATGTAGGTCTACAGACTGCAGTTCATCTCTGCCTCATTTTTTAGCCCCCTTACCCCATTCAGGACCGCCAGTGAGCAGATGTAATGTGGGTGGCTTAGAAGTGACGCTGAATTGGAAGTAGAGAGAGAGAGTGTGTGTGTGTTGTGTGTGTGTGTGTGTGTGTGTGTGTGTGTGTGTGTGTTTTGTGTGTGTGTGGAACAGAGTGTACCACACTTGGCAGAACTGGAGTTTTTAAACATCTCTGTATTACTGCTGGGCTGAGGATTGTTCACACACCAGAAATATCCAGCCAACAGTGTCTTATTGAAAGAAACGGACCACTGATGAAGGACTAGAGGAGAACTAACAGAGAGTACAGTACAGAGAGTATAAGGTCACTGCAGCCCTAAGAAACAGTCTGTAATTGTAAACTGCAAAGTGTATCTATATGGTAAGTGGAGCTGATTAATGCACAATGTGGAAGTCCAGCACAAATAAATTAGCTTAATAAAGTGGGTGTATATTGCTTATTGTGCCAAGGTTTTGCTCACAGTTGACTCATAAACATTCTCTATATGTTGTTCCTATTTTTGTTGGTTGTTCTGTAGTAACATTTCAGCTCTCTGGATTAGGTCCAGTACTGGTGTAGTAAATATGAGTCATTATTTGAAATATTAATGTCTGACCTTTATCTGTCATCAGCTGGAGAAGCACAGCATTCCTTTAATTGAGTTGTGTCGTCAACTTTGAAATCAGTCTTAGTTTTCCCTCCATAGAGTCTCTAAATTCATTTTTAAATTTTTGTAGCTGCTGGGCAGATTCCTACCATAGCTTTGCTGGCAACATCCACTACAACAGGAGTGGCTGTGACGCCGACACAAGTGCCTATCGTCGGCAGCCAGATGACCAGACAAGCTCGACGTCTTTATGTTGGCAATATACCCTTTGGAGTTACTGAGGTAAGCTTCCCAAAATAGCGTGCTGCTGTGTCACGGCAACAGGACTTTTTCCTAATGTTTCCTGATTGAGCTCTGGATATTGTATAGAGATCATGTTTTGCAGTTTTAGATTATTCTGTTCACAGTACATTTTTAGAATGCCACTCTTTCCCTGGTCATCCTTTATTTAAAACTTGCGTTTTTCCTTCATTGGATTACACATTACATGACTTTTGCCACAAAGTTTCTGTTGATATTAACACTCCCAGCTCCTGATGTAATCGGTTCATGGTTCTAACCCAGAAAAATGTTTCTTTCTGTTCTTTGGTGTTGAAACTTGAAGAACTAGTTCAAGGATGGGCGCTGGCTCTGAACCGGCCCTCAAATTGCCTTGGTGGAAAAAGGGTTTGTGATGACATGGCAATGACCTGTCCTTGTTCTTTTGTAGCAGCTGTTGGGACAAGCTGAACAGAATGTTGGCAAAATACATCTTGTTTAACTTGGGCTGTCACGATTACTGGATTATAAAGTAGTATTTGACAAAATAGAATCAGCGAAATGAGGACACATTTGAGTCCAACCACCATTAAATAACAGTGTTTCTGCTAGTAACTAGTGGGATGTGGGATGCTGCTATGGCAGGCCCTTTGCTGCCAAAAAAATATTGACAAGACAAAATGATAAAATTGGGAAAATGGGCACTGGTGCAGTTATTTCAAAATCCCTCTAGAACTGGCATTGGCATTGACCACCTGGACCCTCAAGACCAGGGTTGGGAATTACTACTCTAGGTAATGCTCTGCTTTTGATATTTTTTAGGAGTCAATGGCAGAGTTCTTCAATACCCAGATGAGACTTGCTGGGCTCTCTCAAGCACCCAGTAACCCTGTGCTTGCAGTGCAGATCAACCAAGACAAGAACTTTGCATTCCTTGAGGTAAGTAACCTGCAGTCATTTGTTTTCACTCTCATTCCTACAGAGAAGGAATTTGTTTAGGTGCCTCAGACTTTTGCACACAATTGTAAATCCTTCAAACCACAGTTTTTAAACATTTGGGAGGCATTTGGTTTTCTTGTCACACAACTCAGTACTGCCCTCTGGTGGAAATGATGATTGTGGGGAAAGCCTAATGTGCAGCCTGAGTTCATGAGAATTTGGAACAAAAGAAATAAGGTTCTTGAATGTACTGACCCCACATGGCTCGATTTGTTTAGGTTCCTATGTCGAGTGTAGAATCCTATGTAGGTGCTGCAGTGTCCTCGTGACCGCAGATGCTTATGGATATGCCTGTGCTTCAGTTTAGATCTGTAGACGAGACCACACAGGCCATGGCGTTTGACGGAATCATCTTTCAAGGGCAATCACTGAAGATCAGACGGCCTCATGACTACCGCCCCCTGCCTGGCATTTCTGAGCAGCCGGCCTTCCATGTTCCAGGTTAGGATTAATACTCAAGTAATACCGAGTTTCAGAGACGTAGATTAATCCCAGGCCTGGACTAAGTATTTTAAATGGTAATTCACCTTTGGTAATGCAGTTTAGTCTGAGACTAAATGTAATACATGAAGGAACAACCGCCTGAAGATGGTGGAGAATGGGTGACGTTATGAATTCACTGTAGTCAGTCACTAAAGCTACCTGGCCTTAACATGCTAGGTGATTCTGTTTAGATGATTCTATAATTAGTGGACATGTATACGTGAGAGCAGGGACTCTCACTTGGCTGTCTCAAATGGCTGTACATTTCTTTGTCCAGTTGAGATCAGGGGCGTATCTTGACTAAGTTTTAGCTTCACCAAACTTAACAAACAGAGCTGAGGTCAGGTATGTTTTCCAAAGGCAGCTAACGACTTTTATCTGTTAACCTAGATTTGCTACTTCAGACCCTGAATAGTCACAAACTTGCCCTGATTGGTCCATGAGGTGTTTATTCAAACAAAGTGGGGGTCAGCTGTAAGGGGCTTACCTTACCTTGAAGACCCATTTGGAAGGCAACTAAGCTTGAAGATACCGGGCTATGCTAGAAATCTTGCTTTGTGAGACACTTGATCACTTGATGAGATGTGAAAGGGGTCTTCTGTGCAAGCACCTGAACCACTACCGATTTTTATAAATTGAATTAATTATTTTTTGTTGCCCCAGGTGTTGTGTCCACAGTTGTACCAGACTCTCCCCATAAACTCTTCATTGGAGGTCTACCCAACTATCTCAATGATGATCAGGTATTTCTTAGTTTTTGCACAGAATGTAAACTAAGTTTTTGTCTTAGAACTCACTTCATCCATCCAAGAGCAACCGTAACAAGCATGCATGTTTTTGCAGTTGTCCTGAGATTGCCTTCACTTCTTTATGTCATATTGATTAAACTCAGTCATGCTGTTACCTTCCTAGTGATTTAAAATTCCTGGGTACGGAAGGTGTTGCCTTCAGTACAAGTGATTTTAAGGAGCAATTTTACATTCGCAGTTGCATTCCCACACTGCTTTGCACGGGCATAAAAAAAGTCCCTATTATTTACAACCTGTTGTTTACTAAAGCTATTTTTATCCAAAATGTGTTAAAATAGGATTGTAAAAACTGTTAGGTTCACCTGTTGACCTGTTAATTGGTTAGATGCTTCTATCTAGAGCAGTGGTCCTCCTGGTCCTGGGGTCCCACTGCCAAGAATTTTGTAGTGTTTTCTCTGCTCTTATAAACCAGTTTACTTCAGGAGCAGCTTGTTAATGGTTTCATTAGTAGCGTGAGATGTGCAGGGTAGTTGTACTTCAGGATCAGGACTGAGAACCACAGGTCTACCCAGTAGTCTCAGTTATTTTAACATCTTAATCTAGTTATTTTTGAGTCATTTTAATTGTTTTTGATGCCATTCTAGCTGGTGTTATCTTTCTTTACCCACAATTATGAGTGTGCTTTACCATTTCCATGCCCTTATAATGGGAACACATACATGCCTTATACTCTGGAACAGGATGCTAACACAGGCTAGAATTGCTCCATTGATTCTGGATCACCAAGAATAAATCTACAAATATCCAAGAAATTAAAGTCTAGGAAGAATGGGAAATTATGACTGTGAATTCAGTTTTTTGTGGGTTTTTTAATTATTTTATTTTAAAGAATCATACCTTTGCTTTCTGCTTCAGCTCATTTTTAGCAGCCCTATCAGGCTGTCATCCATCTATACGTATTGTAATCAATTTAATTTGGCAGGTCAGCCTAACTGTTTTACAGCCTTATTGTTTTCAGTGTTTTAGTAACAGACATTTGCCATTCATAGTGTCAATTTTAGAGACATGAACATTAAGTGGACCAACTTTATTCATGATTGGTTCTTTTGATATGAATATCCTTAAATTTACTCCTCCAAATACATAAATAATATACGTCTAAGTACATAACTGCAGGGTGAGTAAATGTCAAATGTCCCCTACTCATAACTTGATATTTGTAATTTTGGATGGATATTATGGAGTTAAAAGAAGGTAAGGTTGCATTACTGGACCAGTAACATTGCTGATGCATGTAAGATGACACAAAAAAACCCAAGAAATTGTTCTATGGTAGTCTCTAAAGAGAAAGAGGGAATGACACTGCATCGCAGTGATGTTAAGCTAATTGCAATGTAATCGTCAGACCAAACAACTAGACTCAGGTAGAGGTTTATGTACCCTGTTATTCATTTCTTTTCTTTTTTTTTTTCTTGCAGTCACTACCACTGCTCTGAAACTCACAGCTCTTTCATTTTTGTTCCCCCCACTTTGTCCCCAGCTAGGGGCCTGTAAGATCGTTAAGTCTGCGCTCATAATTTGTTCAGTAGTACTGATCTACTGCTGCCATGCCAACATGTAATACAAGGCAAGTAAGACATTTCCGTTCCTCGCACGGATACACTTCCTGCCAGCAGGGGTCCCCCCTCATGGCTGCTCTCTTTCTACCATCACTCTCTTGGAGCGCGCTTACCCGCAGAGGGGTCTCTGGGCAGTGGGATGGGTGGGAGATGGCTAGCTGTGGTGGGTTAGTTCCATTAAAGGTGTAGGACCTGGTGGTGGTTGTAGTATACACATACAGTGGTCCATTAATTTAAGAGCATGAATATTTAATTCTTGTCATTGCAGAATACTGTACTGCACGTATTTATTATAATAAAAGTTTTAGATGTAGGCATTTCCTTACCTTACCATCTTACCATGGAACTTAGTGTTGTCTTTGTTGTGGGTAAAATCACGATTTCGATTTGAAGCCAAGACTTTTTTGTACCCTTCAGTCAGGACTAAGAAACCGTAAAAAAGGAAACAGTTCACGTTGTATATTTACGTATTACAACGGGTTCTTAGACATTAATGCTATTTCATTATGTACTTTTGCAGAAAAATGTTGGTTATTTCTCATAATTTTGTATTACTGCAACGCCAGTAACCCTTATAGTAAGTAAATGTGTTACCTTGCTGTCACGTCTTGCACCCCAGTCATTCCACCTTCTACTTAATTTCTTTCCCTATAATGGAACAGAAGCATGTCATTCTTTTCTCCTCTTGTAATGACCTTTGCTGTACTGAAGGTTCTGCCCCCATCTTTCGTGTAGGTTAAAGAGCTCTTGACATCTTTTGGACCACTCAAGGCTTTCAATCTTGTTAAAGACAGTGCTACATCACTGTCAAAAGGATACGCGTTCTGTGAATATGTGGATATTGGTGCCACTGACCAGGTAAGCAAATTGTTTGAGGAGTGAAATGTCATTATACAGATGATTTGGAATGATGGTGAGTGGATTCACAGGCAGATTTCTCATCTGCACACAGTGTTGTAATCAGGCCGAATTACAGAACAAATATACAAATAAACAAAAGTTTGGTTCTTTTTGGTTTAGATGAAGCACCGCATACGCCTAGCTTGTACCTCACTCATGTTTCGCAGGCTGAAGATTAGTTATGAAGGAGTGCTATTATCCCTTCAGTTCACTGTTGGTGCTTCATTAGAGTGGTGCCAAGAATCAGGGACAATCAAAAATGTATTGGATTCATTTTCTGTGTTTTGGTCATGAATGATGTAAGGATGTCCATTTCTGCCACCTACTCACAGTAGACCTGAACAGAGTGTAATTTGATTATTTTCAACCTCCACATTTTTGCAATAGGAGAAAAGACGGGTGACTGATGGGACTTAAATTAAATACTGATTACTAGTACTACACATTTCCAAATGAGCAAAAAAAAACCAAATGTTTGACTCAGAGAAATGTTGACAAAACTGAGGATTATTGAGTTAAATAATTGTCAGCTAAATAATAAAAGTGATCTCACTTATTCTTCACAAACTAAAAGCAAGCGGTTGAAGTCGAGGGACCAAGAATAATACATCTGTAATGGGTGTTTACTTGTCATTTTTGAAAATGATAATAGCTATTAGATGTTTGTCTCGTAAACAAGACCCAGTTACACATTGAATGTCACTTTGTCAGCAAAACAGGATGCTAATGTGACATTTATAATGAGGGAGTGACTTGTATACTATCTAGACAATGCGAGGCTAAATGAAAGTGCTTGTTGTGTTTAGGCGGTGGCAGGGCTGAATGGTATGCAGCTTGGTGATAAAAAGCTCATCGTCCAGCGGGCCAGTGTGGGTGCAAAGAACGCCAATCCAGTAAGTGCTAGGGCCAGATCTCTTCGTGCCCACATTGGGCTCTCAGTTTTTTCCAACTTGCTAAGGTTTTTTTTTTTTTGTCCAGTGTTATATCGCATTGTTGGTGTTCAGACATGAACATACAGGTTAATGCAACAACTGGAACTTAGTAAAAACAGTTGTGCCAGAAATGGTATATTTATTACCACTGGTCTTTTCAGATACCATGTACAGTAAAGGGAAACAAGCATTCAGACACTTCTGTTTTTGTTATTTAATATCCTTCCAGCGCATATATCCACTTCAAATTTACACACAACATCTTAATGTCATAATGTCACAATGACTCTTTACTTAAAATTATGTTTTATAAGCAGAAACGATAGGTAGGTTTAAAAACTGAAGGGTCGTTTTGATTGACTCACACTTTCATCAGACCAGAGTAAATCGTTCCAAAAGTGTTCTGGTTTGTTAAAATGCACGTGTGCATAATTTGCATCTATGTGCTTCTTTTTCTTCGCAGAGGAGTTTTGTGGGGGGTGTAGGAATAGAGATTAAAGTTAAGATGCTTATTGTTCTGTGTAACTGTTGTACCAGGTCATCCTTCAGTTCTTCTTGAGTGTCTGTTGTCTGTTCTCTTTCCTTCCTTACCATAAATGGGAAAATATGGCTAAGACCGAACAGTTGTGGTTCCAAGAACTTTCTGCTTGCGTATTATTGAACCAGTTGTACCGACAGGGATGTTTTGCTACGGCTTTGTTGTTTAGCATTTAGCTCTGAATACATATTTCCTCTCATTGTATATGTATTTTTTTCCCATTCTGTTATTTGTGTACCTTGTTTGTGTACATAATGTGGGTCCCTGAGTGGAACATTATTGTTTTTTTTTTTTTTTTTTTCATTTACAGATTTTAGTCTATTTTTTTCCATTTTTTTTGCCCTAACCTTGTGAATTGATGCCCTTTGTTTGAGCTGACACCTGTTCTGAAGCTCCTGTAGAAGGCTTTGAATTCTATGAAGAATGGACTGTTGGCACGAATTCTAATTTGTGTTCTGTGTAGGCAGCTATCATTGAGACGCCGGTGACACTGCAGGTTCCAGGGCTTCAGAGGCTGCAGAATTCAGGTCTGCCAACAGAGGTGCTGTGTCTCCTCAACATGGTGATGCCTGAGGAGCTGCTGGACGACGAGGACTACGAGGAGATTCTGGAGGACATTCGCGAGGAATGCTGCAAGTACGGAAACGTGCGCTCCATCGAAATCCCTCGGCCCATTGATGGCGTGGAGGTACCCGGCTGCGGCAAGGTCAGTCTGCGGAAGGAGTGAACGTGCTATTGTAAGCTCAGGGCTTTCTATGGTGTTGCCTCATGAAAATGAAGTAAACACATAGTTTGAGAGTTTGAACTTCATTCCAGTTTCCATTGTTGAGTAATAACAGTGGTGCAATGTCATTATTCAGTAAGCATGCACTGGAATATCGGCCGACTGAGAAGAGTCATACACAATTACACAATGACATAATACTGTTTTTGGTTTTTTTTTGTTTTTTTACCAATATCAATTCCAAAATTGAAACCTTCAGTACTGGCTGATACTGATCTGACATTGTTTTAAAATAAGCCATTGCATGAAATCAGATTTTGGCAGTCATGTGTTCAACACGTTTACAAGCACTTTTAGAGTAATCTGATAATGAGAACTGTACATAAGTCATGTCAGTAATCACTTTATATGGCTCCACATTGCACAAAACTGCAATGTTATAATTTGTTTTGTAATTTGTTGTCATTTTATAAATGCACCTCTAAAATAAGTGTTTGTTGTTTACTGTTTCCCAGGAAGCTTTTGTTGATCTCATTCTGTTTTCACACAATGCAGATGTGAAACATACAGTGTGAGAGTGTACGTGTGTTGGAAAACCTTACTACTGAGTTAAAATCCAGATCCCTTTATCAGACTTCTTGACTTACTATAATGGTTTAATCTGGTCTTGGAAATTAGATTGTGCTGTTCACGTGAGCATGTGAATAATTGGATAACTGCCAAAGTTTGATATTGTCTGTACAATTGATGTGCATGTAAACACTCTCTGATATTTCACACTAGATATGTTGCAGGATAGGATCGGACTCCTGCTTTTTCCCCTCCAATGTCCAATCTTTTGTTTTCTGTTGATAGTGGCACTACACCAGTACAAATGGTGTCTCTTTCAACATTGCTTTCAACATTTGGCTGGAAGAGAAAAGCTTAAAATTTAAACCAAAAAGTTAATATTTCAATATTTAATATTTCATATTTCATTAGAATAAATATGCCTAAATAAATCTATCAAAATATAACACTGAAGATTAGAAACAGAGGTTGAAATAATGTTGTAATGGTACAAGCATGGGCGTCGTCGCCATTCAATCAGAGGGGAACGTGTCCCCCTCACATTTCATAATTATTTGTTTGGACTCCCCCCCC
>JBBPCX010000028.1:971156-1007913 GCA_037974365.1 Hydrocynus forskahlii | reverse complement strand
GGATAGAAGGGTATCACACGCTCGCACACACACACACACACACACACACACACACACACACACACACACACACACACACACACACTCACAAACAAACAAACCAGCCAGAAGGGCAGGAATAGGTCTGGGTGGCTCTGTTGCTCTGTAGATTTATGAGTTTTGTGCATGTTGGAGCCAGATGTGCAGCTGCTGGTTAGACACAGCGGCAGGCCTTTCCAACAATGTGGAACAGAACTCACCCCACGGGATGAAAAGTAGACCATAACTTCAGTCTCCACAACAAATCTCACCCAGATTTGTGTAAACACTCGTCGTGGACAGGTGACGGAATATAATGCACTTTGGACTGGCATATGTTCCTGAATGCGGAAGGATGGCGATCTGGTTTAAGGGAATGAGTTCATCCGTTTTGTGTGAAGTAAACAGTTCTCACAAGAGGTGAACCTGACTATTGCATAATAGAGCTGTCTAGACATCTTCTGACTGAACACCAATTGTTTGTTTAGCCTAGTACTATTCCACAAGGAACCGTGGACCTGAATCTGTGCAGTGAGGTGATTGATGCTGAGGCCAGGACGGGGCAGAAGAACTCGCTGTGCATCATCACCCCGGAGCAGGAGGTCTTCATCCGAGGAGACAGTAAAGAGATCATTAACGGGTCAGTGACGAGAGTTATTAATTTGAGCTTAGAGATTCTGTGACACAACTGAACTGAACAAGTGTACCCACACTCTCAACTACTTTAAGGTGCACCAGGCAGTCTTCTCAGTACACAGCTTGCTTAATTTCCCGTAGAAAGACCTTGCCAGTAGAATAGGACACTCTGGAGCGACCACACATTTGCCAAAGGATTGATGCTCCTGATCATCCAGCAGCACCGTTCCTCACTAATGCTCTTGAGGCAATCAAATACTTACGGCAATGTTCCAACATCTGTCAGTCTTTCCCAGAAGAGTAGAGGCTGTTACTGCAGCAATGGGGAGACAAACTCCCCTGATAATACCCTTGATTTTAGAAGAAATGTTAGGTTTGTACATGTAGTGTATGCGTACTTGAGTAATCCGTGGTTTATTTTAACAATTATTCATAAAGGTTAGGAAACAGAGATTGGATACGACAAACTAACAGGATAAGACAAACTAAAAATTCCTCGCAAAGTGGCCAAGAATGCATGTAAATTGGTCAATATCTCCAACTTTTTAGTGTTATGGAGATTAGTATGGAAAATTAAAATGTGCATTGTCATTGTGCAATTTGCCACCTAACCACTGCTGCTGACTCATTTTAATTGATGTGTTCTTAACTGCATAATCTAATGTACTCAAACCCTTGTTCTGTGGAGTGGGGTTTCTTTGTAGTTATGAAATGCTTACAACTTTAGTCACTCTGTGGTTTCAATGGTCTGTTTCTTTGAGTCCAGATGGAGCGAACAGCTCGCAGTTTTCCCTCAGACCAACAAACAGCAGCAATTAAGGAAGAGGAACGGGACTTCTGTTCAATCTCAGGTGATCCTCTCAAAGCGCTTACCTCCAATTATCAGCTCCAGCAAGCCACTGAAACAGCACAGTTTTTACTTTCTTTACATTGATAATTAATCGTCATTTAATACACTACTTATATGTATTTGCATTTTAATTTTGTGCTGCTAGTGCAGTCTGATTATACAGCAATGGGAGCCTTACTGTTATTTCATCTGGTTTTCAGGACCAGGCTTCAACAGATGAAACTGTGTGTGGCACCGGAACCCCTGAAACTGAAGCAGCGGTGGGCAATGAGCCCTGCAGTCCAAAGCAGGAAGGTGGACAAAGTATGAAGACTGGTGATGATTCCTTGGGCTCAGGCAAGTGTAGAAAATGAGGAAATGAGAAGAAATGTCCAGTTTTCCCTTTAATCTAAATGTAGTTGAGGTGCATTGTTTGGCCAAAAGATAAGATACGGAAGAACTTTATTTATCCTAAAGGAAATTCTTGTCTCTTTAGCATACAAATTAGAAAGAATAGAATGCAATGAGCCAATAAAATGCAATAAGAAAGAATTAAAGATGAAAAGACATTAGAAAAATATAAAGACAATAAACAATAGTGCAACACAATGACAAGAACAAGAACAGTAATGCAGCAAATAATAGTGTAACACTGACATTGCTGTGTATAGCAATTTAGAGTTCTGTACCAGCAGATCAGTTGTGCAAAATTAAAGAGGCTTATTGTTAATGCAGTAAAATTAAATGCAATGAAATAGCAGCAGATGAACATAGCAGCAGATGATAGGCAAGCGACTTAGTGTTAATGCAAAAAAAAAAAAAAATGCAATAAAATAGCAGCAGATGGTGCTTATGTGGTGTTTGACACTCTGTGGCATACTCTCATATGCCAATGGACAAAAGTATGCCAAAAACACTTAATACCAGCTGTCCTGAGGGCCAAACTGTGTGTATACTTCAGTCTTTTCGTAATATATTTAAATGAAATCGGTGGACTGCATGGCCACTACTGTTTCTTGAGAATTACTTTTCTTGTCTTCATCTCCATTCTTTTGAGTCTTGTAGCCAGCAAGCTCCATAACAGGAATAGAGCAGTCATGCAGGTTCCTTAGAATAGGCCTATTTTGTTTCATTTTATGTTCATCAAGCTCTCCAAGGATTTATTTGTATGAAATGTGACTGGATTCCTCTTTCAACTCTAAGCCAGCCTCATAGAAAGGCAGACAGGATGTGATTTAGACTAGAAAAACGTTTTCCTGTGTAGGCTCCTGCAGGGGTCCTCATCAGAGAAATAGGCCAACAGCCTTTGAGGTCCCCCCTGGTTATGGAGAACACACAGAGACGCGTCTTCAACAAACTTTAAAAAACTTTGAATACCATAGGAGCTAGATTTTAAGCGAGACGTCAGTAATATGACCTTTTTTTTGTCGTAAATTACTGTCTTGTTGCTAATACCATCAATGGCTGGCACTGGGAATTGGTTTAACACTACCATCCAGTGTCCATATTTAAAATATTAATAAAAAATTAATATCAAAGCAAATCTACACCCTTACCATAAATCAAGATCAGATCAGGCCCTCTTTTTTTAGTTTCACTGGCCAACAGTTAATGGAAAATTATGTCCTGTTGAAAAGCTTAATATCAAGCAGATATATGTAAGTGGTTTTAGACATTGTATGACATACTGCTTTCATGTCATTTGAACGGGGGTAATTGGTGGGGTATAAGCTGCCATTCTTTCTTAGCAACATTAGCATCATAGCTCTAATTAGAAGTTTAATCAGGCCAAAAGAATTTGGGTTCAAACCTGAATACAGCCTGAGAATTTGGGTCCACTGGGCTGGACGTCACGTGTTGAGTTCGAACCTGACCTGAGCTTGGCAGAATGTCTGTTGTCAGAAGTATGTTAAACGTATTCAATGTAATGAAATTTTTTTATCTCACATCTTGTCTGATTGACTACATTCAGAATAATGTCAATTCGATTTTGTTGTTGTTTTTTTTTAACCAAACAATGACTTTAAATAGGGTGCTTACCCACCAGCTTTTCTGCTGTGTTGTATAGTCAGTATGCAGCTGGTAGCTGGGTTTTACTACCAGCTGTTTTAAAAAGCCCTGATAGTCTTCATCTCTCCACAGGAAAAGAGATGCCCTTCGACCTTTTCCGAGAGATGTGCAGAGTGGACAGTGTAGAGGGCTCCCATTCGCCCCAAGGGCTGTCCTGCTCTAGTCCTGAGTCGGACTGTTTCCCATTGGAGTGCAGCTTGCCTCAGTCTAGCTCCACTCTGGGCAGCTCCTCCAGCTCAGTGGACTGGGAGCCGAATGAGGATACAGACAGCAACACCGGTAGCCATGTTGAGACCTCATGGTTAACTCAGGCTATGGAGACGGACCCTTCCACTGATCCGCACCAGGCTGTGACACATGAAGAGTGTGACAGTGAGGATTCTTGCTTCATGAAGTACAGGTAACATGAATGCAAAACTTGCAAATCCAGCTTGGAATCCCAAGAATCTTTTTCATGCGTATGCAAACAAAGTACCGTTCTTTTTTCAGTGTCGATATTTGGAAGTGTGTTCATTTTGTGCACATGTGTGTGTGTGTGTGTGTGTGTGTGTATGTGTGTTTGGTCAAGGATGGTTCCAATGTGCAAACAATTTGCAGTGAGGGACGGCAGATGGCTTCGATGTAGTTAAAAGTTTTACTCGCACCACAGCCTATGCAGAGCACTAGATCAAAGGCTGTTAACCCACCATTAGCAGGCAAGCTGCCTTTAAATTTAGCTTATAGAATCCCTCCCAGTCCAGACCCCAGCAGCCTGTAAAGTGTGAGACCTGCGTCACTAAAAAGCCTCATGCGTGATACAGAAGACTTACCCAAAGACTTACCAGAACCTAAATCAGATTCTGGACCGGAAGTTTTAGTCGTGAAGATGGAGAACGCCAAGAGAAAATACTGGATCAGATATCAGAACTTCAAAAAAGACAGTAACTCTACTGGGACTGTCATAATACCAAAATTTTGATGTTGATATATCAAGTGTAGTATCATAATGCTTACTACCAAATTATATCATAGAAAAATAGAAATGTAATTTTGCAGCTTAATGTACATGTCTGAAATGTACATCTCTTTATCAATAAAATGCACATCAAATGTAAACTTAATATTTAGCTAAATATTTTAAACAAACTCAAAACACTTATATTACCATTGAGATTAATATTACCATTGAGATGAAAAAAGTACTGTATTGTAATATGAAGGAATTTGTTTTGCGAAGATAACCAGTTAGCTCTGTTAGCATCACATTCTACAATCCTTAAAGAATCATTCTCTGAAAATGAATATTGAATGTTGAAATATTGGTTGTTAGAGTTCTAAGTTGTTTGTGACACTGACTACTGAGAAAGTATGGAACTTTCAGTGTATTGTGGGTTTTTTTGCTTTTAATTGCTTGTGCTTTTGATGAAGTGAAGGATCACTGACCCTCATCCCTGCTCTCTTTTTGGATCTGCCCATGTTTACCCACAATACTTTGAAATGAGTGAGCTGTAATTACTTTTTGCAGACTTGACATTTTTCCACAAAGGTGTGCGCTTGTTAATCACATGAAATCTTACATTTACAGTGAAGTTTTAACACCTACTTAACATTTCTTCCATTCCTTCAGAAGACATCCTAAGAAAAATGTGTCTCACATCTATACGCATTTTCAACACATCCGGCCTCATGTGTGCATATTGGAGGGGCGTCAGCTCGTAAATCCTGCGTGACAGGCGTTTTTTCTGTACATGTTTACCTCTTGAATCAATGTGTGTGGAAGGTCACTGTTTCATATGTCTCTGGCTTTGAGCAGGGGCTCCGTTAAGGAAAACTGGAGTAAAGGGAAGTGTCACTGTCATTAATAAAGTGTCTTGGTCAGTGTCTGCCACCAGGAGTGATGTTTTCCTACAGGCTAATACATCTGAATGACTTGGGCCCTGAATATCATGCTTTTGTTGACTTTTATTCTCCTGCATTTCTTTGTCTCTGTTTCTCTCTCTCTCTCTCTCTCTCTCTCTCTCTCTCTCTCTCTCTCTCTCTCTCGCTCTCTCTCTCTCTCAGAAGGATTGAGGATGGGAGTTTGACTAATGAAAGAAAGGGGGAAATGTGTCAACGCTGCCGGAAGCGGGGCAGAAGTAAAAGCCAAAATCACACCATGCAGAACAAGGTAGTGTCCCACTGTCCAGCTGCCCTGTACTTGGTTCATTTGCAATGCTGTCAAGAGGTGGGATATATTAGACACTAGGGATATGCATTAAGAACTGGTTCTAAATTGTTACCAGTTCCTGACTGCTCAACATCGAAGCTGCTCTACTGTCGGTATTTATGCAGCATTAATGCATTCTAACATAGCCGTCCTACAAACGATTGATGCTAGATTGGATCAGTGGGAGCGATGGGAGTGGTGGCCTGTTGGTTAGGGAGTTGCCCCTGTGACTGGAAGGTCAAGGGTTCAAATTCCAAGGCGCTGTGTCGCTGGCTGCCCTCTGCTTCACTTGGTGACTGGGTTAAACGTAGAGAACAGTTTCACACTGTTCTCTGTGTGCTGTGCTGTGGTGTGTTGACCAGACATTTGTCGTGTTGATGTGTTGGAAGCAGGATAAAGTGGCAAGTGTAAACTTTTGAGAGACAGGGCCCAAATTATTATATCTCCAAAACGGTCAAACAGGTCAAAGTATCTCCGAAACAATAAATCTTTTGATGCACATAGGGAATGAAGGCCAGACCGTCTGATCCAGCCGCTTCGAAGAGCTACTGCAACCCAAACTGATAAAGAAAAGTTAATGCTGGCTATAATAGAATGATGAAAGAACATAAAGTGCATTACAGCTTGCTGTGCAGGGGCGGCATAGCCACAAACAGGTCAAAGTGCCCATGCTGATCCCCGGTCCACCCCGTCCATCCCTGTCCACCCCAGTCCACCATGCAGACGGTCAGGTGCACATGCGGCACTTACCTGGTCCCTTACCTGATATGACCAGGATGCACTGTGGGATGAAGGCAAGCCAGTGGAAACATCCTGATGCTGTTCTGCTGGGGAACCTTGGGTCCTGGCATACATGTGAATGTTACTTTGACATGTACCACCAACCTAAACATTGTTGCAGAACCAAGTACACCTCTTCATGGCAATGGTGGACTCTAACACCAGTTGAATCTTCCAGCAGGATAATGCGCCCTGCCACGCTACAAAAAACGTTCAGGAATAGTTTGAGGAATAAGACAAAGAGTTCAATATGTTGACTTAGCCACCAAATTTCCCAGATCTCAATCTGATCTAGTGTCTTTGTTACGTGCAGGACTAACTAGTCCGATTCACAGAGGCCCTGCTTGCAACTTGCAAGACTTTGCTGCTAAAGCATTGTTTCAGAGGTCTTGTGGAATCCATGTGTCAGGCACAAGGAACACTTACACAGTATTAGGCAGGTGGTTTTAATGTTGTGGCTGCTTGGTTTATATTATAAATCTCACCTCAGTTAATATGGCAGAGCATATTATATGTATTGCTTATCTTTAGAATTAAAATGAATGAAATGCAGATATTGTAAAACAACAATTTCCTGAAATATTGGTGAATTATTTCTCAAATCCAGTCAATCTGTTTTGCATCACTGATTGCAAGTAATTTTGTGATATACCCTGCAATATTTTCAAACCATACTAATTCTATACTGCTTTAAAGACCAAACCGTGACCAACATGAAGGAGCAACTGGTGGCCTGGTGGTTAGGGAGTTGCCCCTATGATCGGAAGGTTGTTGGTTTGAATCCCAGGACTGCCAGTGGTACCACTGATGTACCCTCGAGAAAGGTACTGTCCCCACTCACTGCTTCCTGGGCGCTGCTTCACTTGGTGAACTGGTTAAATGCAGAGAAAGAATTTCACATTGTTCTCACTGTGTGCTGTGGTGTGTTCTCGTATTACACTGTTAGATTGTTGTTAGACGATATGAATGCCTTTATTTATTCAAAATCCCCATGGAAGCTTACTTGGAACATGTGACAACTGGTCAGGAAACAGCACAAAACAAACCTTGCAAACCTTGGATATACCACCTGAGCTTAATTTCATTTTCTCATACATACTGTCCCCTTTTCAGTTGTCACTTTTGTTTTCCGATATGGGAGATGTGGGACGATGCCGATATCCAGTATATTTCTTGGATAAATCTTCTGATGCCCATTCATATGAAATTAAGAAACCAGATACACCCAAGTTAATTACAGAGAAATATTACGTCTAATTCTGTAGGCTTTTAATTCCACAGTGAAATGAACAAATAACTGATCTTCTAGCGCAGTAGCACAGTAACACCTAAACGTGCTGCTTTCCTCCGAATACTATAAATGAATCATGAATTATCGATTTGAAACATTATCAAACAATACTCTTGCATCTGTGTACATCCTTACTTGTCCCTCAGCATTGAGAAGTATTGATGAGTCTTGGTAGTGACCTTTTATATGGCAAACAGCAACTGCACCAACTGACCCATCAAGTAATTGTTAGGTTTTTTTTTTTGTCTTTTGATGTTAAGCTTTTGGTGCTAGTTATTTTTCTGATCTTATGGAAATATTTAGTGCCCTAGATTGGTTAAGGTCAAGTGGATTTTGCAAGGCAGCAGACATCCAAGAAACACTCTATAACAGTCCTTGATATTCACCTGCCAATTATCTCATCAGATCATCACCTTTTCGGTCGAGCTGCACGTTCTTCTTTAGAGCTAAGAGGGCTGCACAGCTGGTTTAGGCAGTTTTGCCTGGGGTCTTGTTTTGACATGACTCACATGACCAGGTGTTAGTAGGGAGGAAATGTCACCTCTTCAGCAGACGTTAGTGATGTGAGCTGATGGCAGGGAGCTGCTGTCTGATCTGTGAGCGTACATGTAATACGGCCAGATCATAGACGTACAAACAGACTCTCAGTTAGACTAGCATGTACGTAATAAGCTTGGAATGAATTACTGAATGAGTCACATGTCCTCGAGGTATTCTGATTCTGCAACTTGCGTGCATGTGTATGTATGTGTGTGTGTGCGCGCACGTGTGTGTGTGTGTCTGTCTGTGTGTGTGTTTGTTGTGTAGGATATAATTCACTCAACAGTTTGCTCTGCGTGTGAGTGCTTAGTTTGTTTCCTGTTTCTCCCTGGTCATTAAATCTGTGGCAATTCCTCACTGACTCTGTTACTCACAAGTAGTCTCCACTTCATCTTTCCCGTATGCGATTTTTAGTGCTGGGAATCACCAGACACATCACTGTAGACTGCCACTGTACTTCAACCATGATGCGATTTATTGCAAAAATAGTTGTGGCACACTACTTATTTCAAAACAGAGATATTTTAACTTTGAACTTTTTTCCCCGATTATCTAAGGCCATCATTCTCATAGTGTGGTGCATTATGTATAGCCAGAAGGTCCCTGAACACTTCGTCCTCTACATTTCGACTATGCTCATCATTCACAAACACTTGAATTTGTGGTAGGAGATATGGCAAAAAATATCACGGTAGTTTTTCTGAGGTTTGTTCAGACTCAAGAACCAAAGTTTTTATTGTTCTTTAATATTCAGTCTTTTTTATGTAATTTTTTTTAGAAACTACATTTCTTTTGAACGGGAGTAATTATGCTTTCTTTATAATAAAAAGGACTAATACTGACAGGAATACAACAATGCATATAACAAAGTATAATTTGCACAAAATTAGCTTTTTTTTATAAAAAAGTGATCATTCTGTCATACGTGAACACACCAGAGCACACAGTGTGAACAACACAAAATTCTTCTCTGTATTTAACCCATTCAACAAGTGAAGCAGTGGACAGCCAGCGCATGGGGAGCAGCGTGTGGGGACGGTACCTTGCTAAAGGGTACCTCAGAGGTGCTTGGTAGTCTTGGGAATCAAACCCACGACTTCCTGATCGCAGGCCGAATGCCCAAACTACTACGCTGCCAGTTGCCCCACAGTGAAAGTGAGTGAAATAAGTGGATAATTCCACTTGAAGGAAAGATTTGCCTTTGCCTATGACTGAATTGAGAAGTAGATAAAACATTTTAAAATGTCCTCTTATACGGTATTTCCATGTTTAGCCAATGTGCTTGTCCAGAGTAATTTATAGTGATAGGTACTGTTAGGAGTCTTGCAAAAGGAGCTGTGGTGTTATCCACTATGCAGTCTAACTTCTCAGACCAAAGCCATCATAGACAGAAGCCTTGCTCTTGTCAGACAGAGGAAAAAAGGATTAGGGTGGATCCAAGAACAGATTCGTCTGAAGGACAGCTTTTTTGAAAGAGTGCACATTGGTGTTTCCAAGACTGTTTTCAGTCAGAACAGTCAAAAATACAAATGTTGCATAAAATTACTGTTGCAGAGGGTGAACAAGAGTGTAGGGTGTAAAGAGATGACTATGACTGTGTGTTGTGGAACAAGGGGAACATCATACATGTTTCGGTGTGTGTATGTCGAAAAAAACTAAAGAGAGCTATTGTACAAAAGAGGAACATGAAGCACGTATTGAGTGGGTTTTCTCTCACGTGAGTGGTGAATGGGGTGAGAGCAGAAGGACTACAGAATACTTTGAGCAAGGAGCAGAAGTTATTTCACCCAACTCACATACTCTGATACTATTTTTCCACTCATTGTGATACTATGCTGTAACTTCTTTCTCCCACCTCTAGTCATTCCTGTCTTTCTCATGCTCCCCTCTGAAACACTGGTTCACAGATCATTGTGAATGTGATTTTGCGCTGTGAAATTGCACCCCTGTCCTCCAACTTTGGCTCGCTCTCACACTGTGGTACCAATTTATGGAGGCCTAAGTACACTATGTGGACAAAAGTATTGGAATTCCTGACCATTACATCAATAGGGACTTTAATGATTTGTGCCCATTCATTCTGTGGAGCATTTGGGAGGTCAGGTACTGACGTTAGATGAAAAGGCCTGGTTTGCAATCTCTGTTCAGTCTCTGTACATTAGGCCTTATATAATGTTTTTGTTGTTTAAGGAAGGTTACTAATAAGGTCCCACTCTCCAGGCGGATCCCCTGGATAGTTTAGTTTCCTGATTCCCAACCCTTCTTGCTTGGAGTGGGGATTATTTCTTGGAGCTTAAACTGTCCAAAATTAGCATTGCATCCTTGAGAATTACTTTAGAACATTGTTGCCAGACTGGTCCTTTATCAGTTGTGGAATGCTATGCTAAGGGTGCCTTTTCTCTGGAAAATGACATGAGGCTGTTGTCAGTGAGGCATTCATTGTTTTCCAGAGCAGCTGAGATCAGATTAAAAGCTTTTTTGGACCACATGATAAAGTCTGTATATATTACAGACTTTATCATGTGGTCATGTGGTATATATCATGTGTATGTGTGTGTGTGTGTGTGTGTGTGTGTGTATATATATATATATATATCAGCCTAGAGAAAACATGGTGAAAAATGGTAAATTCATCCAAGTAAGAGGATTCATGGCAGAAATGGTTTCCATGGATGGGTTGCAAGACTAAAACCATTGTCAGCCTAGAAGAACATGAAGGATTGTCTCATATTTTCCAAAAAACAACTTTATGACCCTTGTTCTTTTTGGAATAGTTTTCTGTGGACTGATTGAAGACAGAGGACCTGTCACATCTGGGGACAACGGCCAATATGTAGAGCTCTGCAAGCACCCCATACCCTAAACCACCCCTCCCTCCCCAAACTGCCAAAATGCAGCGCTCTGCGCGCAAACAATAACGTTTTACAAATTATTATTTATGTATTGTTTCCTTTGTGGTTCAGGAGAACTCCGCAGGCTTTTTAGGAGCTTCACAGAGCAGCCTTCATCCTCAGAGAAGAACGAGGTCACTGGATGGCAAGGCTACAGATTCTACCATGACGGTGAGTGACATAGGCATGGATGTTCTGGAAACACATCAAGTAACACCCAGTAATTCAGTGTTGGAATTGACATGTTGAAGTGGAGTGATGGCAGATGCTATCTTTGTGATGGCAAAATGCCAAAGCCTGTATTAAATGGACTGTCAATTATCTTCACAGCCAGACCTTTTGAACTTCAAAAAAGGATGGCTGCTCAGCCTGGATGACAATATGCAGGTGAGTACATGCTTAGAATCATCAGTGCAGTGCCAGTTATGATGATTTGAGAGGCTTATGTTGATTTGAGGATCCTGCTTCCTCATTCTGCCGAAGAAGCTCTTCGTAATAAAAGCTTTTACTTGCATGATGTAACCAAGTTTGAACTTGTAGAAAGGCACAGAATATTCGGCTCTATTTCAGGTCATTGTATGTAGAACAGTTGGAAAATAGGGTTCTTGGCCTGCTGGTGACCGTGGTGTGATCCATGCCTGATTAGGACAGTTTGTGCAGACTGACAGTGTTTGGCCCAGGTTTTGTTTGTCTATGCTGTCCGTGTTGTCAGTGACGTGCTGTTGGGCAAATGAGATACTAACTTTGACAGTATTTTGGAGGAATCTCCTTGGGATCATATACCTGGTGTTCCATTCTTATATTCCCCTTACAAACATTAAGACATGCTTCCTTCTTCATAGGAGCCACTATAACAGGCTTAATGTTCTTAATGTAACAATGCATCAATGTTCTCATTTGTTCAGTTATACTGATAAAATACCAAAATGACAAATGATTCATCTTTGAGCACAGATATGTTTTGTACTGAGCGTGTCTAAAACTTCTTTTGTCTTTTGCCAGTGGAGTAAGTACTGGTTTGTGCTGTCTGCTCACAGCCTGCGTTACTACACAGACTCTGGAGCTGAGGAGGCAGGTTCACCGACCTTACTTTCCATAACGTCACATTCATTCACTCTTTTTCCTTAGAAGTTTACGAATTTCCTTAATGATATTCTGTTCTTTTTAAAGGCTTCAGAACTGGTAGGGGAAATCGACCTGACCGCCTGTCACCAAGTGACCGAGCACCTAGTTCAGAGGAATTATGGCTTTCAACTGCATGTAAGCCCAACATTTTATTGCCACAGAAAAACTAACAAGACAGGGCTTTGCTTTCTATTAACCATTTATTTTATTTGTAATCCTATTTGTTTTATTTTGGTCAAAATTTTGGTAGAATATTTTTGTGCTTTCTGTTCTACTTTTGGTTGAAATGTCCAAAATTTCAGTATATCCTCTAGGCCTCTGCATCTTTATAGTGGCTATCTGGGTCTGCTGTAGATGATTAGATCAGACTGTGATTTATCTGTCTAGACTCTTGAGCTGGTTTACACTTTGGCTGCTATGACTGCTGGTATACGGCAAAACTGGGTCCAGGCTCTCACGAAGAATATACAGAACCGTAACGCACCAGATGTTGCCAAGTAGGTGAAAGAGCACATTAACATAAGAATGAATGAACAGGTGGTAAATCAGATCGACTCATATTAAATGTGAACTACCCCAGCCTTGCAGATAACCACCTTCTCCAAGTGAAAACCCTGTGTGGACCAGACGTGACTCAGGACTCCCGCTCCGCTGCTGTCAGCACCCAGCACTGTGTAGAACACTGCCCTGGCCACGACAAAAGACATGGCTGTGCTGCTAAAACCTTTGACTGGGATGAGATTGTGCATAATGGCCACTTTATGGATCACGAGGGAAACAGAAAACAAGTGTGGCTGGATGTCCAAACTGAGAAGAAGCAGGAAAAGCAAGGGAGCAAGAGCAGGAGGAGAGCGAGAGAAGAGCGCAGACAGAGGTATAAGACTGTAATGGGTTCTTCAGCCGGTCTTAGAGTAGGGAGGAGCAGCCTTGACTCCCCGGAGCAGCAACAGCAGCAGCAGAGGATGAGGGAGATTGAGGAACGCTGGCTGCAGGTGGAAAAGACAGCTTTTCGAGAGGGGAGGAAAGTGCCACTGTACCCGCAGTGTCAGAGCAAGAGCACAGCAGAGATGGAGAAACTCCTAGACCATTACCAGAACAGGGTAAGAGAAAAAAGAGCTTTGGGGCCCTGGGCCTCAGGTTTTTGACAAAACAGGCAGCAGCGTAAACAAAGCTGAGCTTGGCATTACAGTAAAATGTAGACATTAGACTCAAATTGTAACAAAAACTATTTTAACATGATATAAAAATACAAACGGAAATAACAATTTCCCTGTAATTGATAAGGAACATTGAAATTCCTAGTGGGTTTAAAGCTTACACAATGTATTTAAGTGAAAAACAACTGAGGAAAATGGCATTGAAATGAAGTTAACACACCCCTTCTGGTAATATTTGTGCACAATTTTTGCTTATTTGAGTATAGTATATAATAAAATATAAGTTTATTTTCTCATCAGTCAGTTCCTCAAGTAAACAGTAAGTGTGCATTATAAATGTGTTCTATATAGAGGATGTGTACTCATTTTCATTTAGAAAATCAACAAAATTAGTAATTTGACCAGGAACACCTAAATATATGTATGTGACTGTGTGTGTGTGTGTGTGTGTGTGTGTGTGTGTGTTCTAAATTATGTCAGGTGGAGCAACTGACCATCCAGTTAACAGACAGGAGCCAGTCACTGGAGGAAGAACACAGTGCTGACTGGAGCTGGCAAGTGAGTTCGTACTGTATTCTTCATCACATTCTTGTTAAACTCCTGAATGGATGTAGCATGTACAGTATAGTTCATATTTATTCACAGACTACTAGGGGTGTAACAGTACATTCAATTCACAATTTGGTACAGGACTCACAGTTCAGTACACTTAAGATATATACAACAAGTAAGACTGAATTTACTGCTAACACTAGAGCTAGAAGGCAGGGGGAGGGTGATGTATGACGTGTTGGACTGGGTTGTTGATTGCCGCAGATTTAACATAATCAGTGCAGATAAAGATTGAAAAAAAAATTTTTTTCAAATACAGATTTCTGAAGTTTAGACCTGACCCAAGATTTTGTCCCTTTTGCAACCAGAAGCAGATGCACAATCTTGGAGCACAATGTAATCTTCAGAAGATGGACCCTAATAAAAAAAGTCCTCTGCTGACTCTGACAGACAAATATCAAGAGACCAAACAGCTTCTTCAACAAGAGAATCTGAGAAGACAACAGATAAAGAGCCAGCTTGGGCTCTGTCCTTTGGCCCAGATAAAAAACGAACCTGATATAAAAAATGGATGCAATCTGTTGTGTTGTGAAATGATGTTCAACAAATCTAGCCTTGGATCACATGCATGGCGTGAGGCGAGTGGAGACTGGGAGGATGAGTATTGCAGGGCAAAGGTTGATGGGAATGAAAATATTGGTTCAGATCCAACCTTGGAGGAACGATTCTCTCAGGAAGCTGAGCTCCTCGCCAGGGAAAACGAGCTCCTGAACCGGCATAATCAAGAGCTACTGAACCAACTCGCTGAGGCAAACCGAGAGATCGACAGGCTTAAGGCAGAACTCTTACAGCTGAATGGCTGCCAGCCAGATCTTCAGTCCAAGGCGGAGCGTCTTGAGATGGAATTGGCCAGGAGCTGTGGTCAACTCCAGGAGGCACAGAACCAGCTGGCAGAGATGGAGGAGAATCTGAACGACACGCATAGAACTCTTCAGTTGAGGGAGGCCACAATCAGAGGCCTAGGCTTCCTAGCCAAGGACAGTGAAAAGATAAACAAAATACCTTCCCTAGAGAAAGCAGATGGACTTTGTCAGAGTGTGCAGGTGCTGGAGATTACGATTTCTGAGCTGGAGAGCCAACTATGTCTCTCCGAGCAGGCCTGCAGGGAACTCCAGGCTCAGAATGCCCTGCTCAGGGAATCGGAGCTTCTGAATGGTCAGAGGATAATTGAAGCTGAGGAGAAAATTAGGATGTTACAGGGAGAGCTAGAACCTGATACATCATCTCAATGGGAAGTCCAGATGCATGTAAAAAACCAAAAGATTCAGAATGGAGTGAAATCAAGTGAAGGAATTCAGTTTGCAGTTGAGGAAAGTGTTAGGATGAAGTCCGGTGTGCTCAGCACGTTACTACAGGTCATCAAACGTCTAGATGGGAATGAGAAGCAAGACTGTTCTTCCGAACTTGAGAATGCACAGGTGAATCCTACAGAGGTAAGGTGGCTACAGTCGGAGAAAAACATTTGGGAAAGCTTTGTGAATGCCTTGGAGGACAACAAAACCGAGGGAATGGAGTCAGAGGGGGCGGACTGTCTGCTGTGGTGTGCCAAGATGAAACTAGGAGAGATGAAAACGTACCTCTCATTAATTAGCGCTTCCACAAATAGCAGTAAGCCACTTTCTCTGCGCAGGGATTCAGAGCCATCTAATTCGACTAATATGTCTTTGTGCAACCTTGACATTATTGGAATTCATGATGGTACAATAAAAGAGGAACAAAAGGAACAGAAGGTACCCATCGGTGAGGAGCTTGGTAATAGTCTAATATGGAGAGTTCTGAAACAGCATGTGGAGAAAAGACTGACGCTGCTGAATAATGTAGCATCTAAACTAGAGTCATCCACCAGTAATGAGAAACAGTGTGATATCTGCAGGCAGACGAATGAATTCTATCCCACTGTCAGTGCAGCCATGGACATCTTCACGGCCTGTTTGATGGGGACTCTTGATGTTCAAATGTTGCCCATCCTTGAGCCATTCTATAGCAATACAAACTCTATAGAAGTACAAACAGAAAGCTATGAGAAGAGATTGGAACAGAACAACGGTCATGAGACAGCAGAGGCAAAAGAGGAGCATGAGACAGAATCAGGAAACTCTCTGAGAAGTCGTGTAAAGGAACTTGAACACCTGTTATCCGAATATGCAGAGAGACTCACTTCTCTACAGCAACAACATGAGGAGGACAAGGACAGACTCAAGATGGAGATAATGGTTATGTATTTTGTTTATCCTTCATTATAAAACTATACAATAGTCTTTCTGGAAAAAAGCATTAACTTCACTAGCTTCAGTTCAACACCTATTCCATGTTGTTTCTACGCATCCGTTCTACACACAACTATGATAGGTCTGATTTTCAGTCCAGAGGTCAAGATTCAATTCACATTACAATGTTGGATGTGTAAAAATATCTTGATTCTACAGACCTCAAGTTATATTTAATACTATTAAAGACAAATGAAAAGTACTCAAATAGAAACTGACTGTTGCACAGGTGTCTGAACCCAAAATATATAGTGACCTCACTGACTCAGATTTGACACGCTTTTCTTTCTTTTGCCTCTGATCTTGTTGTCATTTGAAAGTTGGTTGTGCATGACAGCTGACTTAACTCCTGCATGGTCTGCTGCTTTCCTATAGGCTGTGTATGAACAGGGCTTTACCTTGCTGGAGGAGTCTCATCAGAAACTCACAGAAGACCTTCTCCGAAAACACCAGCAAGAACAGGAGCTTTTACAGGAGGAGAAAGAAAGGCTTCTAGCCGAAGAGGCAGCCGCTACTCTCACTGGTGAGTGTCCTAATTTGTTCAGGGTTGTTATTTTTTTTTAAATGTTTTTTTGGTGTTTAATTTCTGATGTGAACCTCTACAGTGATAGAAGCCATGAGGAGAACCCATTGCTCAGAGCTGGAGAAGGTGTTGCAGAAGGCAAACCAGGAAAAAAGCACTGGTGACACAAGCATCGGTGAGATACTGAAAAATCACAGGTAAGGAAACAAAGAATAGAAAACAAAGGTGACCACTATTGCTGCTGTGCTGAGAATGGTTCGCTGCTCAAATACACTATATGGACAAAAGTAGCGGGACATACCAGTTTTTCAGGGTTTCGGCTAGACCCCTTGATTCCAGTGAAGGGCAGTCTTAATGCTTCAGCATACCAAGACATCCTGAATAACGCCATGTTTTTAAAAGTATGGGGTAGGCTTTGTTTTATTCCAGCATGACTGTGCCTCATTGCACAAAGCAAGGCCCATAAAGACCTCAACTCCAAATGTACCACAGAAACAATCGAAACCAACTCTATATTAAAGTCTATGTAATTGAATGCAATGTCATTAAAGTACCTGGTCAGGCATCCCAGTACTTTTGTCCATATAGTGTAAGATCAGCTCCTGGTGGTTCATTTGTACGGATATATGGGCTTAAAGGTGGCTGACAAATTGTGCGCCAAAAGATGGGCTACAGTCAATGACTGTAAGCGTACAAAGTAGAGCTATACATTTGTACCTGACAAAAAGACTGAAGAGTGAAAGTACAAGGGAGCACCCAATAAACTGGCAACTCAGTGTTATTCTTGTGTGTATTTACATTAGAGAGGAATTGGCATCAATGCAGAGGGAGCTGGATGCACTGTCCAAGGAGTACTCGCAAAAATGTCTGGAGACTGTACACCTGTCTCAAGCTCTGGAGGCAGAAAGAAAGGGTCTACAGCACTGCCAGCACCAGAATGTAGCACTCCGTGCACAAAACCAGGTAACTGGCCAATCCATGTCCTGCCCACAGTTGCACTGTGTTGTACATGCTCTTTTCTGTACTTTCTTTATCGCCCCTCAGGAGGAAATCTGGTTTGCAGCTGGGACTGCTGAGCAATTTACACATTTACACAAATTAAAAACGGCACTACACATAATATACACATTTACAAACATCTTAGGCCCCCATTCAAATGTATAGCCTATGGTTTAAATCCATTCACTATACAGGTAGGAATTTGCTTAGGTTCAACAGGCTAATAGCTGTGAAGACAAAGAACACTTATTGTGTTTAGTTGCAAAGCATCTAAAGTGCTGACCTGGTGGGAAACATTTAAAGTTTGATTACTAGAAATGATCAGAATTGCTTTGGCTTTCCTCCAGTCCTGCTTTTTATGTGTGCAGAAACCTGGACCGGCTACTTTAACAAGCCGATTGAGTCTGTTTCTATTAGTCAGGCTGAGATTCCCATTAAAAGCCACAATACCAGATAATTAGCACAGATTCAGGAAAATGTTGTTAAAAGTGTCAACATTTGAGGACAAACATTTAAAATAATTATTTTTTGCAGCTGTGTTTTCTAAGAACTAAAATTCAAATCAAAGCAAAATGTATTATTGAGAAACATACCTAGAAATTTATAGCTGTCCACCAATTAATTTGCAGAAGCTTTTTATAGTATTTTGCACATGGTTGCATGGGGACTTCTGAAGTCAGTAAACATGCCTTTTGTTTGATTTGCATCCAAGTGAAGAAAAGACTGGTGACAGTGTGATTCAAAGTTCTGAACAACAACATCATCGTCATGATCCTGGCTACCTATAAGACTAACAATCACCATATCATCCACATGTTTTATGATATGACCATGTACAAAGCCAGTAGGACTTTTTTAGTATACATTATTATTAGAGGAGATGGGACAGATGATATCCCTGAGGAGAAAAAGTAGCAGAATTTAACAGTTTTGAAAAAGCCTCATTGACTTACACATTACAGTCTGAGCGTTTAAAAAATCTGAACTCCAGCCACCACATCCAAATCCTAAATTAAAAAATGAAATATGTTTGTACAGAACACTGGAACTGGAATGTACATTTTTTATTAAAAAATCCACAATATTCCTGTATTATTTTGTATTAATCAGAGTGTAATAATTTTTACAATGTTTTTACTCACAGACATTTCCTCACCTTACCTTAAAGCTATAGCAAACATCCATGACTGAATCATCTCATACTTTAGAGAGAAACTGTTATGGTAGGATGAGATGTGATACCCCAGAATGTTAATTTTGTTTATACAGACACTAGTAAGTAGTCTAAAAACTAGCAGGTCATTTTACCTTAGCATACATAATCTAGACGGATATGTATTTACATATTTCATTAACATAAACAATGTCAGCAGGTTGGTGTGGTGAACTGTGTGATACTGCGGTCCTGCACTCAGCAAACTTCAATTTGCCATCTTGGCAAGCACACCAATGCTACACCAAAACTCCTAATGCTACATCTGTCTACATCTGTCAAATTAAATTGTAAACTAGAGCAGTATGGTTAATTCTTTTTTTTGAAAACTGCAGTTCGAAAGAGTTTTATTTTATGAGCTGCAGTTATTTATCATTTGTAAAAATAATATTATCAACACTAAGAAATAACATGAAACTTGCATGCCTAATTTATAGAAAATAATTCCCAAAATTGGTCAGAAAAATTGCAATTACATGTTGTTGTCGCTGTTGCAAATATAATTAGGTGATTGAACCAGCTGCTTTCCACTTTCATTAAGTGCCACAGTCACACGGGGTAGCTGGTGCCCTAGTGGTTAGTGAGTTGCCCCGTGATCAGAATGTCAAGAGTTTGAATCCCAGGACTGCTAGTGGCACCACTGTGGTACCCTTGAGCAAGGTAACGCTCCCCCACACTGCTCCTCGGACTCTGCGTTCCTGGTTGCCCGCTGCTTTACTTGATGAATGGGTTAAATGCAGTGAAGTAATTTGTGCAGTTCACACTCTGTGCTGTGTTCACAGATAACAAATGGACACGTTAGACTTTCCTTTTTTTCTACAATGTCTGAAAAATGTCCAGACCTACAGTTAAAACCTCATGTATGATTATTTGTACAGATGCTAAATAACCACCTCGCTGAAGAAGTTATCAGACTGTCAGCAGTGGCGAAGGATGGCACCAGTCCGCTGTCTGATGACAGGCAGCAATATGAACTTCAGGTTAGTGTGCTGAGTGAGAAATGCAGTGCAGTATTTCTGTTTCTAGAAGTCCAGACAGTCAGCAATGTTGACCCTTCTCACCCTGGAATAGTGTGTACGGTAGTTGGTAAAGAGCATATGAGCTTGTGTTTGCTGTGGATTAATGCAATATTAATAAGTCTCCATACGTATTTCATGTGTCTCCGATTTCAGATTATGCTACGATTAAGAGAATCTGAAATCATTTATCTAAAACAGCAAATCAGCACTTTGAAAAACGAACTCAAGACTGCCCAAATGGTGAGTGTGACAAGTTAGTACCCAAGATACTGTGTTGTGATTCAATGCGTGAAATGAGGTGCAATAGAAAGCATCAAGTGTATTTTGTTTGCACATCATTAAACATATCGTCTTTCTTGCAGGACCAAAAGCTGGCCTTTGAAGGATACCAAACAGTACAGACGGATCTCAGCATGGAGAGGGAGAAGGCAGAACAGCAGACTGAGCAGCTCAAGGAGCATCTGAGACTTGCTTACGAGGCCTTGGCAGAGTCTATGGAGAAGAAGACATCAGCTGCTGATCATGGCTTAAATAGCCGACACTGAATTCGAAGCACTTTGATATTTTATATTTCTAACACAATAGAGTTTCACTATAGGTATACTACGTTATACCCTTTATGTAGATACGTGACAATTACACACATCAGGAAGCGTTTAATAATGGGGGGAAAAAGCAAGGGTTGTTTGTTTTATTGCATGTTTCACCATCGGAGAATAATCAGTATGACTACGTAAGCTGGTAGTGCTTTAATGAAGGGATATTTAGATTCTTATTTATTCTGTTTCTTTATTCTTTTTGCACAAAGATGTGAAGATGAACAAAAGAGGTTACCGTGTACGCTAGAGATCAAGAGGTATTTTTATGGCCTTTCTTTATCAGTAAAATGCCTTACAATAAAATGAGCATTGAAAGTGTGACCTGTGGACTTTTATAATAATAAGGTGTTGTTAAATGTTCTCTGAAGTTCTACTCGTCTCTTGCTACAAATTCCCAACACACTAAGCCAGATGGGCACTGCAGTAAGGTTCGAGCCTAGAGTGAGCTAGAGTATAAGAATAATACAGATAGATACATTAGAGATTACACTGGGAGCCTAGCTACATACTACACAGGCATGCTTGGGTTAACCCTAAAGAAACCCTATTGTACATTCTCCTGTGTTTCATTTTGTTCCCTGAGGTCTAGTTTGGATGTTTGTGTGATTTTATAGACCAAAAGCAGTTGTAAATGACAGGCCTTTGTTGCTGTATATTTAAGACTGATGGGCTGAAATTATAAAGAGTGTTTCAGCTGATGACTGCTTTTTAAAGAGGCAGAATACAGGAGCGCCAGTCAGAACAGGGATCATTTAAATATTATATTCTTATTGTAATGTACCGTCAATCCAGAATTATTGGTACGCACAAACGCAATGAGAGATCGTTTGGGTTTAAACACATGGGCAAGCCGCAAATTTGTATTTTTAAAGTAAAAAAAATGGCCCCTTATAGTCATGAATGAACACACCACAGCACAGCACACAGTGTGATTCTTTCTCTGCGTGTCACTCATTCACCAAGTAAAGCAGTGGGTATCCACCAACAGGGGGCGCCCGGGGAGCAGTGTGTGGGGACGGTACCGTGTTCAAGGATCCCTCGGTCCTGGGATTCAGACCCACAACCTTCTGATCGCAGGGGCAACTCCCTAAACACTAGGCCACCAGCTGTCTAAAAATACTGTGTTCCTTAGTAACATTTTTAAACATAGGTTAAAAAATCTGTCATCCCCCCAAAGTAATGTTTGTTAAATCCATCCCTGGCAAGAATAGCTGCACTGTAATGAACAAGATTGGAGAACATTTGTTGAGGAGTGTTGGACCACACCTTAATATAGAATATTTCCAGTTTCTTGACTTTCTTGGGTCTTTGCTTTTGGACTGCCCTCTTAATTTATATATCCACTCTACGTATATAAATACATAAAGGCTACTCATTGTGTACCTGCATACATACTTATCTAAGTTTACATATAATTTACATATGCATATATATAAGTGTATATATTTTTCTAGACACGTCCATTTTTTTAATTTCTAGATTGTATAGAGTACATTTTATGCTGTACTGTTGGTGTGGTATTTTATTCTATTCTGTTGGGGTTTTTTTTTATTAATTTTGCTGCTCTTACCTTAGTTCTGTCCACTTTCTGCCGTAACAATGCAAATATCCCACTTGTGGGACTAATAAAGGTTTATCTTAGCTTTTTTGGCAAAAGCAGAGTTATCATGAGCAAAAATATCCTTGACTTGTGGACCTTCATAATAATAAGGTGGTGTTAAATGTTTTCTGAAGTTCTACTCTTCTTTTGCTACAAATTCCCAACACACTAAGCCAGATGGGCACTGCAGTAAGGTTCGAGCCTAGAGTGAGCTAGAGTATAAGAGTAATCCAGATACATTAGAGATTACACTGGGAGCCACCAGAAAATTGCACGTTGCACACAGTAAAATTGTATCTGAAGTGCTGCACATGACATGAACAATTGCACTTATCCATCCTTGGTGTGTGGATATTATATACTCTCTTCTTTCGTACTGTCCACTTTGCTGCTGTAACAATGCAAAATATTCCCACTGTGGGACTAATAACGGGTCATCTTATCCTATAACCAGTGGTGGCCTGGCGGTTAGGGAGTTGCCCTTGCGCTCAGAAGGTTGTGGGTTTGAATCCCATGACTGCAAGTGGCACCACTGAGGAACCTTTGAGCAAGGTACCGTCCCCACACGCAGCTCCCTGTGCAGCCCCCGTTCCTGGTTGCCCTTATCTGACATAAATATACACTTATATACTTTTTTTTACTGCCATACCTGACTGTGATATCCTTTAAGCCTGTAGTTAAAACATTCTGAGTGCCTCCAGAGCAGCAGGCAGCGCTAGAGGCTCTCTTTGACCGAGAGCGAGAGAGCGAGAGAGGGAGAGAGATGTAGAGAGCGGTTGTTTGGCAACAGACTCCTCGGCGTCTCATCTGGTCCGGTCGGTTGTTTTAGTGTTAGCGCTTCTACTTTTAATATAACTTCATTTTAATGACAGGCTTTAGTTCCTGTTTAGTCTGTCTTTCGGTTAAAGAAAGACACGCAGCGTTACTGACACGCAGGAGAGAGTCCCGCACTCGGTTGGTGAGGTCTCCAGAGAAGAAGGACCGAGAACGGCTGTTAGCAGAGCAGAGAAAACTTTGAGAATGAACGTCCCGAAAAGTGGATACCGAGTCTTCTCAGCCAACTCCACAGCAGCCTGTACCGAACTGGCCAAGAAGATCACTGAGTATGTAGTCTAGTAACGGCTTTCATATTTCCTTGCAGTATAAACGTTTTTACGTAAACGTTAACATTAAGATATGGCGTAACGGCCCCCTAGGAGATACACTATGTGGCGAAACAATATTGGGACACACCTGTTTTTTAGGGTTTGGATTAGACCCCTTACTTCCAGGCAATCTTAATGTTTCAGCATACTAATACATTTTAAACAATGCCATGCTTCCAACTTTGTGGACATAGTTTGGGGAAGGCCCTTTTCTACTCCAGCATGACTGTGCCCCAGTGCACAAAGCGATGTCCATAAGGACATGGTTGGATGAGTTCGGTGTTGAAGAACTTGACTGGCCTGCACAGAGCCCTGACCTCAACCCCATCCAACATATCAGTGCTTGACTTTATAAATGCTCTACGGAATAAATGGGCACAAATTCCTACAAAAACTCTAGAATTTTGTTGAAATCATTCAAAGAGTAGAAGCTCTTCACAGGGGGACCAACTGTATAGTAAAATCTGTGTATTTGAATGCAGGATCATGAAAGTGACCCTGTTTTAGTGATGGTCAGACGTCCCAATACTTTTAACCATATTGTTAACAACTTACAGGGCTGGCTAATGCTCTCAAGCTAAGTATAGTGACAGCTCATTCGTAGTCCTACAGTTTTTAATGTTTTAAAGCCTTTTTACTCAATTTTCACGAATGTTTATATTCGTTAATTGCGCTGTAACGTTCCTGAATAGCTCGTGTACCGTGCAATATCGGGTATTTGTATTGTTTTCCAGTATAATATCTAAAATGTCGGGTGGTGGAATGACAGCCTGCTACCTAAACCTTAACCAAATATGTTTCTGGATTAATATAGATATATGAATAACCCTCTAACAGTGAACAACCGAGGGAACCCTGGCTATGGTGTTATAAGGGACACCATTTTAGCTAATCACTTTTTAAGCACGTACTTATGAAGGACACGAGGAAAAACAAGACATGTAATGGTACAAATATCAGCAAATACCCGCCTGGGTGGCTAATTTTGTCCAGTATTTAATTGGAAATGTTTAATAAGACAATAGGTGTCATGTTTTCAACTGAGAAAGAATCATTTTGCTGTGCATAGAGCTAACCTCTCAACGCTAGCTAATACCTATCATGTGGTTTAATGTATTAATTTACTAACAAGCTGGTTTAAAAGGACATGTCAAACAAAGCAGACGTGTTTATGTATCCGTGGTATAATAAAATGGCGGTTTCCATGCATACACTATATGGACAAAAGTATTGGGACGCCTGACCATCACCCCAACAAGCACTTTATTGACATTGCATTTAGATACGTAAACTTTAATATGGAGTTGGTCCTACCTTTGCGACTAAAGCAGCCTCCACTCTTCTAGGAAGACTTTCCACAAGATTTTGGAGTGTTTCAGGGGAGAATTTATCCCCATTTATGAGGTCAGGCACTGAGATTGGATAAGGAGGCCTAGCTCGCAATCTCCATTTCAGTTCATTCCAAAGGTGTTGGATGGGGTTGAGGTCAGGGCTCTTTCAGGCCAGTCAAGTATCCATATAGTGTATTATCTGGTTTGCTTCGTAGTAAATGTGACTACACAGTCTGACCCTTTTTTGCTAGTCGCCTGGATAGTATCGGTGTCTTTCTGTATTCGAAAGTAAGGAATGCAAACACAAAGGTACTCATGTAGTCTCAATGTAGTTTATTTCATATAAATTTGATATGTGCTAAATAAATTGGGGCAGCTTGTGATCTAGTGGTTATTGAGTTGCTCCTGCAATCAGAAAGTCGTAGGTTTGAATCCCAGGACTGCTAGTGGCACCTCTGAGTTATCTTTGAGCAAGGTACCACCCCCCCAAACTAGTCCCCGGGTGATGTGTTCCTGGCTGCCCTCTGCTTCACTTGGTGAATGGGTTAAATGCAGAGAAAAAAATTCGTACTGTTCACACTATGTTCACGTATGACAAATGGTCATTTTAAGATTCAAAACATACCTTATTTGAAGGAGAAGTAAACACTGAAACAACTGTGATAGGTTTATTTGGAAAATCATTCTTTGTCTGACTGTGGGTTTGACCTAAGTTTGGGAAGGCCATTGAATGATTAATCAGCCTGTCTTGCTGAGTCATTTCTCACTCATCTGTACACAGTGGAGAACTTTACTGTTGTTGTTAAACTCTGTTTATTCAGACAGTTTTTTTTTCACTGTTTAGACGTCTGGGAGTGGAGTTGGGGAAGTCTGTTGTTTACCAGGAGGCTAACACAGGTGAAATCAACCCCACTTTTGGTTAAAATCCTAATAAAAGTGTTAAGAGTTGTAGTTGTAGTTATGCAATAGATAGTTAGTTTAAATTGTATTCACAAGTGTTTCAGTTTGACTTGACTGAATTGTTATCCCTTCTGCTAATATGACAGAGACCAGAGTTGATGTCAAAGAGTCAGTTAGAGGCCAGACGATCTTCATCATTCAAACGATTCCCAGGTAATTTAAATCTAAGAAACAGGCAGAAATAAAAAATGAAGGAGCTTGCTTGATTTAATTAAATAATTATACAATTATTTTTTTTTCTGTAATAAGAATAACTGTAGTGTGAATGTGCTGCCATTGTTTTACTGTTTTTACACATTGTGTACTCACAAGTTTTTGTTCACTTGTCAGAGATGTTAACACTGCTATCATGGAGCTGTTGGTCATGGCATATGCACTCAAGACATCTTGTGCCAAAAACATAATTGGAGTCATCCCATACTTCCCCTACAGTAAGCAGTGCAAGATGAGGAAGAGAGGATCCATAGTGTGTAAACTGCTGGCATCTATGCTGGCCAAAGCAGGTATTTTTGTTTATTGATTAAGGTTTAAAGTTGCATTTAAGAGAACTGGAGGTTGATTTTGGACCTGCCATTGTTTTTGGAGTCTTGAGCTGAAACCAATTAAAGATTGAAATATTTGAAATGGTCATGTATTGATGCATTTTTATATTATTGTGCATTTAAGAACCAAATTGTAATTCTATTTTTTTTCTTTCATCTATTTATTTGTTGCATGACACTGATGGAATGGTTTTCCCTCTTGCAAGCATTTCATTTAAAAGCCTTAAATGTTGTTTTTTAATCAGGCTTGTCTCACATAATCACCATGGACCTCCATCAGAAAGAGATCCAGGGTTTCTTTAGTTTCCCTGTGGACAACCTACGTGCTTCTCCATTTCTTCTTCAGTACATTCAAGAAGAGGTCTGTAATTGCTTTACTGTTATGCTGTCCCTGGATTCATGACTTTGCATTGCATGTATAAGCTTTCCATCCATATATAGCTATATATATATATTCCTTTTTTTCAGGTCCCTGATTACAGAAATGCTATCATTGTGGCGAAGTCTCCCTCTGCTGCCAAAAGGTACTGCTGTCCTCAGTTGTAATTGTGTAACCACTTATGCTTTTAAGTAGGGATGCACGGATACCACTTTTTTACAAACCGATACGAGTACGAGTATTTTTATTTGTGTACTTGCCGATACTGAGTACAGATACCGATACTTCTTAGAATGTTGTCCATGCAAGTGCAAGTAATTTGGAGACTGGTTTTATTTTCTCTTCTACAGTTTATGACAAGGTTACACTTAGCAAAAGTAGTATACCTGAAGTTCATTTTATTAAGTATGCTTGAGTATATGTATAGCAAATATACGGATCATGTACTTGTAGTGCACTTGAAAGTATACTAATTTAATACTTCTTCTGACTAAATTGGAACATTTTTAAGTTTACAAAACTATACTTTATTTACTTTCTTTATACTTATCAGTATAAGTCAAGTATACTTCACTATACTATTCGAAAGTATATAAAATATAGTAAATAAAAGTAAACTTCAGGTATACTTCAAGTATACTACTTTTTGCTTAGGGTATAATAAGGTTAAATACAAAAAGGCAAAATGAACCGTTCATTCTTTGAACAAAGCTTTAAGTCCGCAGCACGGTTCAGTTAAACTCGCGCATTATGAACACAAAGTGCTCCGGATTCGCTTCCACTGTTTGTGCCCTCTAGGCTTGCTGTAGTTAGATGACGTGGTACGGTACAGCTCTGGAGCAGAAACAGAACTGAGTCCCCTTCAAATGAACTCACAGTGTCAGAGCAGCTCTGCACAGCATGCACAGAAAAAGAACCGAGTCCCCTTCAAATGAACTCAGTGTGAACATACAAAGAGTCTCCTTTCTGTCGGTCCGCTTTTTGGACCTCTTCTAGAGGACTGAGTTCGGTTCCTTTAAAGAGGACTATATGTGAATATCCTGCTTTCTTGTACACAAAAACGTGCGTTAAGGTTGCCGCGGTCCTGCACTAGCATTAGTAACTCTGTGTACTTAGCACTTCAGATATTTAATCAAATTGTTAGTGTTAAACTATGTACTTTCCTTTCCGCCCCTCGACACCGTAGCAGTACAGATCTTACAGTACGCTTGACTCCTGTTGTCGCGTTGTATCTTAAAATATTTCCAAATCGCTGATATTGCTTTCTCGTCCTACTGAAAAAAAATCTAATAGCTCGTTGATAGAATATCTGACATTTCCAGCTCGTTGTCTCCCCCTAGACATTGAAGTCAGGCAGGACAACAAATCACATCCGCCCAGAGTGATCAGTTGATGTCGTGAAATAGGATATTGTTCAGTGGTATCGCTGCATGGTATTGGCAGTTCACGTACGAATACGAGAACGAGTATTTTAACAAAGTATCGGCCCGATACGCGATACTGGCATCGGTATCGGTGCAACCCTACTTTTAAGACGTGTTTGCTAACAAACATGTGGTGCTCCGGGTTAATGCGCTGTGATTGCATAGTGATCACAAATGCCCCTGATCTAAATATAGCACAAACATCCCATAAAGTCATAATTATAACTTTGGAAACCATTTTTATGCATTGACAAAACATGTAGGGCAATTCTGATTCTCATTCAAATTGTGATAAAGGTCTTAATTTAAAAGCCATTCAATTGAATTGGTAGGTACCCTGATAATAACAGTGTTCAGTCATTGTACTACAACATGTGCATTGTCAGTGTTTTTTGTTAGTTTTCTGGATTTTTTGGGGGCCTTTCATGACCCATTTTAAAAATAAATATTGTTACTCAATTCCTTGTCCATTGAATAGTGACAGTCCTAAAGTTATGTAACATCATCACGATGCATGATACCAAAATGCTAAAAATAAAAAAATACTTTACATTGTCAGAAAAACATTTAAATTGATACAGCTTGATCATAATCTCTGATTTGACTACTTTTTTTCACAAAACATACAGGTTGTTGTAGGACAAGGTCCTCTACATAAGTTAACTTTCATTACATTGTTAGGCCTTATTTTCATTGTTTTAGTGATCAAAAAGTTATGTATTAATATGCAGTATATGGACAAAAGTATGTGGACACACCACCTAATTATTGAATTCAGTTGTTTTAACTATATCTATTGATAAAAGATGATTAAATCAAGCACAGAACCATCCAGTTGGAGTCATGCTAAAGAGGTTGGTAACATTGACAGTGGAACTGTAATGCCATTTTTAAGTCACTTTGTGAAATTTCTCTCTGGCTAGATCTGCCCAGGGTCCCGTTCCATGAAACAGGATTAAGGAAAAGTCCGGTTTATTTCAAGGGAAAGTAAGACAGACTTTCCCTTCATCCTGTTTCATGGAATGGGACCCTGGTCAGCTGTAAGTGCTATCATTGTGCAATGAAGGAACAACGGCTCAGCCATGTAAAATACAGAATAGGCCTGGTGATTGCTGAAACATACAGCATGTAAATATGGCCTATTTGTTGCTGCATCTCTTTTAACAGAGTGTCAGGTTGTCTCTGGAAGCAACTTCAGTACAAGAACTGCTTTTTTGCCATAGCTAAGCAGCTGCACACAAGCCTGGGCATCCAAGCGTATACTGAAGTGGTGTATAGCATCACTGGACTCTGAAGGAGTGGAAAAGTATTTTCTGGAGTGATGACTTTCGGTTCACTTTTTGACAGCTGAATCAACAAATCTGGGTTTGCATAGTGCCAACAGTAAAGTGAAATCTACACCCTTTGCAGTGAGGGGTAATGCCAATGCTACAACACTCAAAGTGTACCAATTTTGTGAAAGTGAACCATTTGTCATATGTGAGCACACCACGTGTGAGCCCAGCACAGCACACGATGTGCATTTAACCTGAAGTACCTCAGTTAGAGCCATTGGTTGTCCTGAGATTCAAACCCACAAACTTACGATCACAGCGGCAACTCCGTAACCACCTTGCCACCAGCTGCTCCAACTTGTGCTTCCAACTTTGTGGCAACAGTTTTGGGAAGGCCCTTACCTATCCCTGTAAAAGCGAGGTCTATAATAACATAGTTTGATGAGTTTTGCAGTGAGGAATTTCATGGACCTGCACAGAGCCCTGACCTCTAAACAGCTGAGCACATTTGTGGTGAAACGTTACGCATCTTGTAGATCCGAAATTTTGTGGATAGCCCGCTCAGAGGAGAGGAGGCTTTTATAATGACAGAGTGTCACTGAGGGAACCTTGAGCATGTTACCATCCCCTACTCCTCGGGCACCCCTCATTGTGGCAGCCTCCTGCTTCACTTGGTGAATGGGTTAAATGCAGAGAAAGAATTTCACAGTGTTCACATTGTGTGCTGTGGTGTGTTCATGCATGACTATAAGGGGCCACTTATCTTAAGCTTTTGGAGTGACAAACTCTTATATGGTCAGGTATCCACATATTTTTGGCTGTACAGTTTTCTTTAATTATTTAATGTATAGGCCTATTCATCAAGTCACTGGTTTAAATATGCGAATGAGCACATTTCTGCCCATATATGTTATCATAATGTGCACAGTTTGATTCATATAATTTTTACATTTGTAGATTATTATAATACATTGTTCAGTTTTGTTTTACAGTTTATTAAGAAAGTGTTGAACCTTTGATATAATGCGCACCTGCTTGGACATAAAGACTTCATTAGGGATAATAACAATATTGCAATTGGGAAAGAGCACCATTTCAAGGGACCATGAGGGTAGCATTAGTGTGCTCAGTGTTTGATTGCACATTTCTCAGTAACCTGTCTTTCCTTTTGTCCTCACTACAGGGCTCAGTCATATGCAGAAAGACTGCGTCTGGGACTGGCTGTCATTCACGGGGAGGCCCAGTGCTCTGAATCGGACATGGCTGATGGAAGACACTCTCCTCCCTGCGTCCGCAACACCGGCCACCCCGGCCTGGAGCTGCCAAGTAAGACCGAACACTGCTTCTGATTATGGACTATCATAGGGTCACAGAATTATAATCAATAAAGCCTTAACATCGGTTTCAGATCTAAAATCAGTTACACATCCAGTATTTGTAGTGTAAAATTTAGAATGAATGAAGACTCAAAGTAATTTAGTAGTTTATAGGGTGCTGGGGATGAGGGCAAACTATTATCAGAAATGAATGGCGCTCAATACTAACAGCCTATTTGAAGCCCTGTCTGCAAAACAAGATTTTCTTCTCACTGCATTGCCTTGCATGTTTTAAATTTCAACCCAAGCTAATACTTGTAAACTGGTCGTTTTTTATTATGTATCGATAAAGAAACACAAAGATATTTACACAAAATCACAAGCAGGTCTTTTGGGATAACCCATAGGACACATCTGTGTAGTTATTATTACTTGACAGATATTTAGTCCAGCTAATTGTGTGTTCATTTGTGTTTTTTGTATATCTCATATGGACTGTGACAATCCTCAGTAGCTATGACGTTATAGTCCGTAAAACTGTACTGAGTTTTACCGTGAACCCAGCCACCTGAAATTTGCATTGAATGAACAAGCTGTAGGTTCTGTCTGTCTGAATGTCTCAATTTTTTTCATTATTGTTAATCCAAACATTTATTCACCTCACTTAGAATTCAGTGTGAGACAATAAACTTTGATATGTTTTGTAAAAGAAAGACACCTGTACACCATCACACAAAATTTGGAATTGCTTTTCTATGAATAATAATTTTGTTCTGTAATAACTGAATAATGAACTTTAGATTGAAATTCCCCCAAAGACATTTTATTTAGTGTTTCATGTTTTAGACACATCAAGAAGCTGCTACAGTCATTTCCTGATATATGGTATCTGTCTGAGATTTGACCACTATTTGACCACCAATTTTAAAATATGGGAAATACATTTAGGATGTTAATATGGATATAAATTTCACATTTAAATTATTAAATTCAGCTATATAATTTCATTCAAACTAATAAAGTAATGCAAGTACATTTACGATTGTTTACAATAAAAAAGTAATGAATTACTAAAAGAGGAAATCGCTGTCCTCATGTGAGTAATTATTGTGGATTGTTAAAGTCCTGCTGCCATCTTTGTGTGTGTGTGAGTCTGTGTGTGTGTTTGGGTTTTTTTTGTATGTGGCCATTATTTAACGTGATGTTTATTTGTTGGTAATAGGCAAGCAACAAGCTCCGTTTCCAGGCATAGAGCTCCCAAGTATGATGGTTAACTCTCTTTGCTTCCGATCATAGCAGTGACCGCACTGAAATGGTTCCTCTATGCGTGCATGCAGTGATGGAGGCCTCTCAACACCTGCAGTCAAAAGCATTCTGAAGACATTTTATGTGATTTTAATGAGATTGGATTTCTTTTTACATAGTTAAAGCCTGTGTCATGTACCACAGCTCTGTTTTAGTGGTTGAAAGAACCTGCATCTCTGTGTGTTTATCTCCTCAAAATAACTGTGAACAGTTACTGCCATTAGAGACATGGACCCTGTGTTCTTCAGAGTGCTTCCAAACAGGATTGAGAAGCCTCAAATGAAGTGCTTCTTTTCAAAATATTCCGTAAACATCATCCTTCCAAACAAATGGAACCATTGAATATCTGTCCAAGATATGTACATGTGTCCGATTTTCGATCAGGGCCCATGTTGCCAGTCAACACATTCATGCCTGCTTGGGGAGAACTCTGTAGACTAGACCTTTAGAACAGTTTTAGCTGACCAAGGTCTCTGTAAGGCCTTGGGAACACATGACTTTAAGGAATTATTTGTCCACATACCATGTCAAGATTGATAAAATAATAAAGAATAGGTAAAGGCTGAGAATTAATCAAATTTGGAATTTTGGGAGAGTTTATCTTGGTCTTTTATGTTTGGTTTTACAAAATTAGGCATTTACATGCACATTTTGCATGCATTCTTTCTGTGTACAACAGGATGGGGAGCATCTGTAACAACTGGTTTGCTGCAGATTTGCTTCATTCATTTGAATAAACCTAAAATGATAATGGTTCTTTGCCAGTCCTAGTGACATTCTAAGAACCACTTTCAGCAGCTTAAATGTAGCCTTATCTGCCAGTTGTTGCAGAGCAGGATATTTTAATTTAATTCAGGACTGGCAATGTATCATAAGACTTGGTCAACTGAGTGCAGCTCAGAGTTTAACCCATTAAACCTGCTAGTAAGTCACTGTAGTGTACTTTGCTCTCTGGATAAAAGGCATGTGTTGAAGGCATGTTTTAACTGGATTAACCCCTCAGAACCTGCGATCTGCTCCTTGTGTGTTAAACCATATGCGGGTGTGCAGTTGTGTTAGTGTGTTTGCTGGTTGTTTGCTCCTGTGCCTCTCCTCCGACCAAAGACTAATGTTGAATGAGAACTGCCCTGCAATCTTGACCATTCCTTGAATTTAAGTGCTGCCCCAGCCAGAGTTAGGCTTGTTGGCTTTCGGGACAAGATTGATTTATGTGCATTCTGTGTGCAGACTTTTGTGTGGAAGTTTCCTAGATATTCTCCTCTATGATTGGGTATGTTGGGTGAAAAGAGATTGTTTGGACATCTGCATGGCATGTTCTGCATTGAGTTTGCCATTCCAAATTGTTACTGGTTTGTAGTTGGGGTAAAATGGGACACTTAAAAATGCTTTAAACTGTAATAAAGCTGCTGCAAACCAACTCTGGTTTGCATAACTCACATGTCTTGTTTGTCATTTAGCAATCATTTGGATAATATGGTTTAGAGTCAGGTTGATATGTGCTTGAACCCATCTTACCCAATCTACACTGATGATGGAGCCTGATTTTGTTTAATGGTGTCCCTCTTCAGAACCTTTTGTAATGAATGTGTGACTGACTTACTGTAATTTCTCTTTTTAGTAATGATGGCCAAGGAGAAACCACCCATCACGGTGGTCGGGGATGTTGGTGGACGCATTGCCATCATTATCGTAAGTAGAGGTGCATGACACTTTAGCAGAAATATACATACATATGTTCTTTAAACATATGTCTCAATTTTTTTCAGATCTCTTCATCATTAACTCATTATGTTTCTTAATCATTTACATTATAGTGTATTATATTACAATTATACATAGTGTACGTGTATAAACTGATTATTTAGATTCCTGTATTTACATTACACATTCATGTGCATTATGTATAATGTACATGTATATACTGGCAATTTAGATTCCTGTATTTACATTACACATTCATGTGCATTATGTATAATGTACATTCATATACTGGTAATTTAGATTCCTGTATTTACATTACACATTCATGTGCATTTTGTATAATATACATGTATATACTGGTAATTTAGCTTCCTGTTTTTACTTTACACACTCACTGCCACATGAATGTGTAGTCCCTAGTGGTTGGAATTTCACCCCTTTTAATCTCAAGTAAATGAATTAGACAAAAACAGTGATTCTCAGCCCTGGACCTATATGCCCCATTCTACACATTTTACTGTTGCACCCGCTTTAACCGTCAGCTAAAATAAGGAGTTATTGAATTAGCTGATAACTTGAATCTGATGTTTTGGAGGTGGGTGCAGGACAAACATGACATTTTTGAAAAGCAGTGGTGTGGTATTACATCACAAGGCTATTTATTTAGTCAGAAAACGTGGAATGGAATGCAAACTGGTTTCCAGGAGTGGAATATACTCCTGTGGGTCTTGGGAGTTTAAAAAGTTAATTCCTTCATCAGGCAAATACATGAATGTAATGCCTATAAGAGTTCTTGCACAAGACCTACATATCTAAATAATTCCTGATAGGAGTCTGAAACAAATATTTGCATAGAATAATGTAAATGTTTACAATAATTGTCATGTCTACTTCATGGCTGTGTAAAGTGTAATCTTTGGATTAAACTCGTCATCCCACTTGGTTTATAGTGCATAATTACAATGTAACTTATGTTTTAAAAAGTCAGAATGTAAAAATATTGGAAATTACTTTATCTTAGACATTTTCGTCTTCCTCTTGGATAAAAAACTAAATGTGTTCAGTGCTGCACTGAGCTACTGCGTAACCTCATAAGGCATTTTTTATCTGCCTTTAGGATGACATCATAGACGATGTAGAAGATTTTGTGGCTGCAGCAGAGATCCTCAAAGAAAGAGGGGCTTATAAGATTTATATCATGGCCACTCATGGCCTGCTGTCTGCTGATGCTCCTCGACTCATTGAGGAGTCTGCTATAGATGAGGTGAGTCATTTGAGTCTTTTGTGAATCATACCAAGCCTGGATTACACACAGTTCATGCCTTGAACACATAGCACAACCTTCATGGCTGTATATCTAAGTGATTAGACTAATCTTTATTCTGAAGTCTTGAAAGTGTAATCATAAATGTGATATTGTATTGGTGCAGTCTATTTGGAAATGTACAGCCAGGTTTTCTGAACACTAAAACTGCTTTGTTTATTGCTCTCCAGTCCTTTGCAGTCAGTAACTGACTATTTTGTCATTTTTTTGATATCCTGTGTTTACCAAAGGAGGATGACTTCCTCTTTTGAGCGTTGGTTCCTCCAAGGGTTCTTTCTCCACTGTTAGGGAGTTTTTCTTTGTCTCTGTTGGTCTTGTCTTGCTCACTTGGAACTCAGACCTAAATTCTGTAAAACAGCTGAAAAATAAAAAACAGTTGAAAAAAGCAATACATAAGTAAATTTGGCTTAATTGACTTGACTTTGTGGAGTTTTATAAAAAAGAAGTATTTCCCAAAAAGATGTTTAATGATATAGTTCTGCAACTGCACATTATCTTCTATTATACAGTTGCTATTTGTTTAACCTACTTTGTACGTACACTCAGAGGTCATTATGTGTACCTTACAATTTAGTATTGTTTGTAGTTGCAGTTCTCAAAATGTGTTATTCAGCTTGATACTGTAAAAACTAAAATTAATATTTTTGTTTCCAGTTCATAATAGAATGTTTCAAATTAGGGCTGAAACGATTATTCGAGTAACTCGAATAATTTGATTACAAAAAATGTTCGTTTAAGGCTTCGTTTAATTTATGTCACCAAAGTCCATCTATTTAAAATGTCTCTGCTATCGTATCACTCATTGTTTCACATGGACTGTTGTAACTGACGTGCATTTCAAAGATTTAAGACGGGGCATTTTTTGTGCTCTTTATGGAAATGGCGGAAAATGAAAAACCCAAGTGTGCGTAAAAGGCAGAAAGTGGGACAGTTTTACACTGCTTTGGCGGACAACGTGGTGCAGTGTAACATGGTTGTAGGCCAGGTCTATTTTGGCACGGTAACTGTAACCCATCTGTCACTGAGCACCGTTTATCTAGATCCCCATACCTAATCCATTAATGGAAATGAACCACACCAGGACCACCTTTGACCAGACATTATTTGAGTGGGCAACCATTCTAGAGTTGTTTGTGTCAGTCACAGCAGCACTGCTGGGATTTTGTAAACACTACACTTACTGGCACAATTACTCACTATAGCCCATGTATTTCCATTCATAATTTGTCATCTTCTAGAGGCCACATTTTGGGAAACATGGAAAAAACACAGTGTCAGCTTACAAAAAACTGATGCTTAAGAGAACACAAAAATCCGGCAACACAAAACAAATTATGATAAAAATGAAATTTATGATATACTAAATAATGGGTCTTACTAACATACCTGGCCTCCCTAGTTCATGTCATGGATTTTTGGAGAAAAAACATTTTACGTTCATAGAACCTTGCTAAATTGTATTTCTCTAGTCTAAATATTTATTTTTAATCTGGCCTGGAGCTAAATCATTTGTGAGAGTTTTAGCAAGCCTCACCAGTTGCTTGCTTTTCACTGGATTGAATTGAAATATGTACTGAACATCCAAGAAACCCTAGGGATAATTTGCAGCATATATATATATATATATATATACAGGGAGTGCAGAATTATTAGGCAAATGAGTATTTTGTCCACATCATCCTCTTTATGCATGTTGTCTTAC
>JBBPCX010000028.1:935598-971056 GCA_037974365.1 Hydrocynus forskahlii | reverse complement strand
GTTGTTGTTCAATAATAAGATTATTCCTCAAAAATACAACTTGCCTAATAATTCTGCACTCCCTGTATATATGTAAATACATTTAAAAAAAAAGTTGCTGAATGAATCAAAATGAGTCAAATTTGTTTTTTACCAAAATGAGTAAAGTAATCTTTCATTTTTAAAAATTATGATCCTTGCTAGTTTTTACTTTCTTAAATTCAATTTTTGAGTGTGTGTAGTATTAATGTAGTTCTGTCACATCAATAGACTGTATAATTGTGCAGAAAGAATTATTTAAATTTCCTTTTAATTGTTTTATAGGACAATGTTAACATTCCGCAACACATATTTACATGAATGCATGTTCAATACGTTGTGACTTTGTAAGTATTTGGAGAGGGGCTATTAGATTTTTTTTAAATCCATGACTTAAACTGTGAGATACCGGTGAGCTGTAATGGAATGACCCTAATTGTATTTGCTAAGCACTGCTCAATAAAATCTATATCATGCACAGATTTATTGACTGTATAATTCCATGTGGAAACCTGTGTAAAGATTTTCTTGTCCAGATTCCTGTAATGCCGTGCTTTGTCTTCTTCTTGTCAAATCACTTACAAGAGTGCAGCTCCTATTCCAAACTACTCTAATCCTCACGAGACTTTACTGGTTGCCCATTTCCTTTGCACTTCACTGCCTCGCCCCTCTATACTTGACAGAATTACCTCATGCATATCCCTGTTTTTTTTTTGTTTTTTTTTGCTTCTGGACGTTTTACTATCCTGTTATTCAAATTAGCCTCTGCAGGTGGCAGATGCTTCAGCGTAGTCACTCCTACATTGTGGAACTCACTTCCTCAAAACCTATGTGCACAAACCACCTACTTTCACAGGGTGTAGTTAGTGACTCTTTATGCATTGTAAAGTGTCCTGTGCATATGTGTGTGTGTGTGTGTGTCTTTACGTATATATAATGAAAGGTTCTCTTGCAGGTGGTAGTAACCAACACTGTCCCCCATGAGGTGCAGAAACTGCAGTGTCCGAAGATCAAGACAGTAGACGTTAGCATGATCCTGGCCGAGGCCATCCGCCGCATCCACAATGGCGAATCCATGGCATACCTGTTCCGCAACATCACTGTAGATGATTAGGCACCAAGCAGATTTGTGCTTGCATTGGAGGTGAGGTCTATACAAAAGTGAAGGAACTACCTCTTCTCAACATTTTAAGAGTGCCAAGTATTCTAAAACTAATAAAAGAAACTCATTTAACTATCAGACTGAAAAGGATTTCTCAAGAGAAATAGCTTTAAGTCAAAATTTAGGAACAAAACTTACAATTGTGTCAGTATGCAAGTGTCCCCCTTCGCTAGTCCGTTCATCTGTGCAGCTCTCATTGGCTGTAGCAGTACCTCTTATATTCAAAAGTGTTGAATGTTATTCCATTCATTTGCACTCCCTCCATTAGTTGTATGCTGTATTTGCTCCTCAATATTTGCTTGCTTGAGTATTCTGCCAAATGAAGGCATTTGGTCACAATCAGTGTCCATATATGAGTTGCATAAGATGCACCTTAAGGACCTTAAATGTGTTGTGTGCCAGAATAGCTGCTTGCTTGCTCGTTTATTTCACACAGCGTTCTTAAAATTGTGTCCAATGACTGTGCTTGATCCAGAATACCCTTAAACCATTCGGGCATGCTGATTCATCTCTTGAGAGTGCTGTGCACATTTCCCCAAAGTTAAGGGAGCAAAACTTTGCATCTGAACTGTGTTGTGTCTGTCGTCCCACCTGTTTGTTGTGTGTTCTTAGATTTGGTGGAGTGGGGCACACCTGGCTTTCAGAGTTTTAAAGGGATACATTCATGTGTTTTGACACTAAGCATTCCATTGTTGAAGGTGTTGACCCATGCGCTAGTGAATGCTTATGTTTACCCTTAAATTGAGATGCCGTATTGTTACAGCTCAGCTTTTTTGTTTGTTAACCACAAAGCAAAGTGATGTTAGATTGGCAAAGGACCATACAAACTCACGGCACAGGCTAATCTGTATTTCATGCCTGGCACCTTTCCATGCTGCCACATCTGACTGCAAAAAGGGGAAAACCGTGTATGATAAGGTTGTTTTGGTGCATACTAGACATGTCATTGACAGAGGCATGCCTAGTTTATTCACGCCATCAGAGCTCAGGAGGTTTTAGAAAGCGTTTGTCCTCCATTCACTGCAATGTTCTCGCAATCAGATGTCGAGTCCTCACATTTCTCTGCAATCACATCTTTACATCATTGTAAGCTAAATTCTTTCTGTGCACACTTGGTCTGCGCAGTGTTCCCCGCAGCACTTCCACCTCAAGTTGTGAGCTCATTCATTTCAGATGGTGAAATATGTTCAGCCAGGCAGGTGCATGGCTGATATGTGAGTGACTCGAGTGTCTCTATGAGAGTGACGGTGGTTGCTATGGCAACTGTACTCAACGCTGTAATAGTTCTTTATTATTATTATTATTATTATTATAAATATTTTCCCCAGGGGCACAAGTGTGCTCTGCGTTCCAGCTTTCGAAAACAAAGATAATGTGTGTGTATGTGTTATGTGTGTCACTGCTGTTGGATTTGCAACCATATTTTTGTAAATAAAGTAAACCATTTGAAGCCTTGTTCTTTATTGTGTCTCTTGCATGGAACATGAATCAGATTGCTATCTTTACACTTGCACTTAAAAAAAGACTCCACAATTCAGTTCGCTTGCGCTTCATGTCAGACTTCCTCCAACCTCACGAACTATTGAGTTTGACTGCATGGATCTCAACATTTGGTTTGGTCACAGACCCTTTACTTGCTCAGAACTCCTCAGGGTAGTTCAGAAGACACTGAGGAGCTTAGACCAAGTCCAGGGGCAAGGACAGCAGTTCATACATGCTGCAGGCCGCTCATTACATTCATTACATACATTCTAAAACCAGTTTGCACGGCTGTGGTCCTCCAGGTTTAGAACCTATATTTTAGAGCCACATGATCAAGCATACTGATACGCAGAAAAAATTTGGCTGCAAGAAGATTTAACAAATTGAGAAAAACCGTTCAAGTTGGCAAAAAAAAATAGCAGCAACGCTTTATCAGCTATGTTACTCACTAGATTCGATTTTGTCAATGTTTAACGCCCCTACTTACCTAAATGTACAGAAGACTTGAGCAGTCCTTCGCAGTGCGTTTATAAGCTAGGTGGACAGGACAGGCAGCTGTGTGTTTTAACTGAACTTTTAAGAGGAACTAGAGCACCGGCACTTTTGTCACTTCCCTCTTTCAGAGCAAGGGAACAATACACCTTGTCTCGAAAGGGGAAATACTGTGTGTGTGTGTGTGTGTGTGTGTGTGTGTGTGTGTGTGTGGCAGAGGCTGTGCTAAATAAGAGCATGCGTTTCTATATAATTTATGGAGCACGTCACCATAGTTTTGCATCTGATGTGATCAATAATCTCAGTCTGACAGAGATATACAGTATATTTATGTAGGTGGTGAGCTAATTGCATGAAAGTTTCACTGTGTTGGGGCTTGGCAACTGTTTCTAAGGGAACTGGTTTTGACAGGTATGTTTGCATAACAAATATAGAGATACTGTAAATTTGAAGTGTTTAGATAATCATGTTGAGTAACTGATTTTCCCTACATGTGCATACATGGGTGAATATGTTCAGTATATTCCGAACGATTACTGTTGCTTAATATCTTTAGTTCACAAGTCCAGTTTCAAAAGAACATCTCCAGACAGATATTCACATTCAAAAGGCCTTTCATTGAAAGGTGCGTCAGGACTTAGCTGACATCCCGTAAGAGCAGGAGAAGAGAAAGTAGGCATTTGATTAACAAAGCAGGAGCTTCCCTATAGCTGTGTTTCTGCTTCATCTTATTTGTAACAATTGTGCTCTTGTGTGGCCACTGTGATGTGAGGAGATGCAAGCACCTTCATTTCACCACTAGGGGGTAGTGTGTTGCTGCACAGTGCTTTCACTCCACTACTTGTAAGCTTATTTTGAGTGTGTAGTCAAGATATGCGTTCCTGTTGACTTTTAACGTGTTCTGAAATACAGAGCTGTTGGGTAATGAGGAGCTGACAATAAAGAGAGTCTCATTTTGATGTGAATATTAGGAATACGTCTGTAGGGTTTTATGTATAGCAAACCTTTAATAACATGAATTATATGAAATCTGGCATGAACTCATCCTGTAAGTTCTGCATGTTTAGGTTTCACTGTAGTGTGACTGGTGTGACTTCATCCACCTTCCTTTAGTTGGACAAAAGGGTGCATGTATGAACAGATTTAATTGAGATAAAAATAATAATATAAATGGCTAATAATGCCCATGCATATCAGTGTCACAAGTGTATTTCATTGATTCCACAGGCAGAAATGTTTGAACACTTAAATATTTATTTGCTGCGTAACAAAACATTAAAAAAAAGAAAAGTGCAACGTATAAGATATCAAAAGTGCATGTGTATAGTGACAAGCATGGATTTAAGAAATGAGATCAAATGTAAAATAAATGCCATGGCTCAGTACTTTGTTGCAATGACTGGTCAACCAATGCAAACTTCATACCATTAACTATAAGAAGAAAAAAAAACAACAGTGAATTTTATATTTATTAAGCAACAGTTAATGCTACAGCTCACACAACTTGACTATAGTCAGAATACTTTTTTAGATTTGTACACCATTCAGACTTGGCAAACCTGCATCAGCTCGGCGCTTGCATCAGATCTTTACAAGTCTAAAGTGTCTTGAGAACTGTCACAACATTCGGCATGTTCTGTTGAAACAACAGGCGATTGTCCTCAAAGTTTTCTGCATTGTCCATGTGGCGTAAGAGCTCATCATTGTCTTTTCCTCCTTTTTCCTCCCTTTATCAGCAGTCACTTTCTTATTATAACCTTTACCAATGTCAGTACTGGGATGACAAAAGTGATGCTGAGTTTGGAGGGTTCAGAAGATTGTGAGGAGTTTGCAGTGAAACAAGGTTCATTTTTGTAAGTTCATTGTCTTTATGTTTTTATTCCCCTGCCTTAGAGCCATGTATTCACTCACCACCCCCCCACCTCCATCCCTACAGCTTCTCTCCTGCCTTTTTTAGGAGACCGTGCAGCTGTTGGTCTTGTTCATTGGTGGCCGTACTCCGCTGTTCTTGGGGAAGGTCTCTCTGCGGCGGCAGAGGGCAGGGCTCAGACGACTAGGCAGGTTGGCTTGCTGGAGCAGCTCGCGGAACACCTCCAGCACGTTGTTATTCTCTTTGGCTGAGGCTTCCAGGAAGCAGTGGTTCCAGTCCAGCTCAACCGTGGCGAGCACGTCTTCTGCGGACACCCGACGCTCACCCTGCCGGTCTGTCTTGTTGCCCACCACCACAATGGGTGTGAATTTGTCCTCCTTGACCTCTAGGATCTCCTCCCGCAGGCTCTTGACCGCGTCTAGGGACTCTGGGTCGTCTACTGAATAGACAAGGGCGAAGGCATCCCCGTTCTGGATGGACAGCTTGCGCATGGCCGGGAAGGAGTAGCTGCCACTGGTGTCCATGATGTGGATGGTCACTTTGATGCCAGCCACCTCGTACTCCTTGCTGTGAAGCTCCTCCACTGTGCGCCGGTGCTTGGGCTCAAAGCTGTCCTGCAAGAAGCGTTGGATCAGAGCCGTTTTCCCCACTCCAGCTGCTCCCATAAACACAAGCCGTACCTCTGTCTTCTCCTTCACATCCAGGGACATCTTGTCTTGTATATCGTTTCTTGTGCTAAAGGAACTCTTAGGATATTCTTTTTAAGTTGCAGCCTCAATTAAGTTGGCAGACACCCGCTTTGTCAAGCATTCAGCAAGAAGTCTCTTGAGCTCCTCAGGAAATTGAGGAATTTTTGCAGGCAAAGCTGTTTGAACACTTGTCTCAGAGCATGTGAACAGGCATAGAGAAGCTGTAGTAGAGCACGCTGCACAGCTGACAGGTGCTTCTGTGTCTTGTGCGCTTGCATGTCCTATTTATAGGTTTTCTCAATCACCAAGGTTCCATGCCCCCTCTCAGCTCTCGGCCAATAGCGCTGCAGTAGAATGCCTTATTGTTAACTGGGTGACCAATTGAAAAGGAGCATGCAGATGAGAAATGTTCTGATGCTCTCAAATAAGAGGACTGGTAGTGTGGAACACCAGATGCATTTTGTGCTTCTGACTGTGTACGTTCGGATGAAAAAGACTGTGCTGACCAAAGAAATGAGTATTTATTTGTGTTAAAATGAATTTGTAAGTGATGGGCCATGTGCTTAGGAATCCTTTGCACATTGGAATTTTATAACTAATTTTAGACAAAATCATGTAAATGTACTAAGAAGGTATTTGCAATGACACAGAAATAATACTAGCTTATTTTAAAGCATTAAAAAATGTATTGTTCTGTCTTCAGTTATTGATGCGGTTAAAGAATCACACAGAATATAGATACTGGTACTTTACTATCACACATTTTATTCAGCTCATGTAAATGCATGAGATTCTGACAGTACTGTTCGAGGATTAGATGTCGCCTACAAATGAGAGCTGTAGCTGTGAGCCCTGAATAGATTATATTTAGCAAAGACATTACACACATCAGATGCACACATCCAGGATCACGTTGGAGATCTTTACTGTGTCAGTATGATTTCAGGCCCTATGGAAAACTATGAAGCTCTCATTATATTACAATTCTGCCAATGTCCAGGCTGTAGAGAGGAAGGAGTTTACTGCTATGCTTGAAGTGAAGTATGTGAACATGGTGCCTTTGTACATATGAGATGCTTTTTAATGTTAATTTTTTTTATCAACATCACTGCATAATTGATTGCAAGTTTGTGCCTATCTGTACCTACTTCTGTGGCTTTGATTTGGATGTGACTCAGATTCCTAAATTCAGCCTACAGAGCAGTATTTCCTCACCCTGGTTTTGGAGGCACACTGCTCTCCATGTATTAGTGCTTTCCCTGCTTTTAGACACTCACATTAATAGGATCAGATTCTCGAGAACAGGGAAAACACAAAAATGTGCAGGGACTGGGTTTGAGACAACTGATTTTTAATGGGCAATTTACTAAATGAACAGAAGCATGAATATAGTTTATACTCAAAAATAAAATGAACATTATTAAACGGTCAAAGCTATAAACACACAAAATCACAAACATAATATTAAAATAAGTAATTCGGGCATTTTTCTTCAGCATCCTAAACTCCATTGTTGCACATGAATGGTTAATCTAAGTACTTTAATCATAACATATTTTTCATATTTCTCTTTAAATTACATGTTCCTGTTTTTTTGTTTTCTTTTTTACGCTTTCATTCTCAGAGTATCATTAAGGGATCCCCCTCTCTTTCCAAGCTTTGCTTTCATTATGTTCTAAGATCACCACAGACTGTACCATGAGTCATCTGTCATCCACATGGCTTATGCGTAGGGCCATGCTGCTTCGTACAAGAGCTACTTTGCCCCTCTCATCCTCTGCTAATATGGCCCCTCTGGCTTTGAAGCTTCCACTGTGTGGGAGACCATCATCAGTCCCCTCTGTTTAGCTTTGGTCACCTCACTGTAATGCGATGGAACTAGTGTAGACTGATCAAGGTTAAGAGGCTTGCTGGGACTCTCCTTTCAGTGGACCCCTGACCCTTCAGTGCTAAACAGATATAAAAGGGTGTCCTGGAAAAAGGGTGTCACACGGTAGATGTCATATCCGACAGTTTAATGGGTCAAAACAACGAAAGGCAGACTAACTGCATTAGTCAGGAACCAATTAAATACTGATTAGAGTCAGTAATCGTTAATAATCCGAGATCACCACTGAAAATGTCCTGGAAAACACTTACAAAATGTTCTGTAGAAAATAGTGGGGACACTACAGGCTATAGTGGCATATACCTATTCTATAGTACACTATGCTGTTAGCAGGGAATGAAAGACTCGCCGCGAACAAATACGTTGTTTTCAAGTTTTATCTGAAAGTGATTGTGTATTATTGTTTATTTATACACAATGAAAATTAAATATAAAAACGACTTCACTGTTGCCTCAGTTGTCTTGATATATAAAGGAACAAAGTGTATATAATAAGGTTTAGACCAGATTAAACCACTAGTGAAAATATCCAGAGATACACCTAATTCCTACTTTAGGTTTGGTAATAACTGTTTCAGTAATCACAATAACATGCAAAACAACAAAATTAAAAACATGCACAAACAGCTAAGCACAGTAGCAAAACAGTGTACTGCAAATAACCTGGTACACGGGACCTATGTGGCAGGATTCAATTTGGGGAAGGATTAAAGAACTTTTCTCATCAACACCACATTCCCCCAGCTTCCCTGTGCATCATGCGCAGACTTAGAATGCACTGCGTTCCTATATTCTTTTGGTTCTTAACGGGGCATGCATAGTTAACAGAAACACAGGAAATTGTTCTTTCACTCCCTACAAGACTATACATCTAGTCATACTGGTACAAGGCACAAGAGGTTTGGTAAGATGAACTACTTCTGGTTCCTAAAAATCCTTTCCATGGGATGAGATGTGTGAGTATAAAGAACCTTTAAAAAATTCAAAGAGCCTCAGGATAATGTAAAGGCTTTTCTTGACGCATCCATGCCAGGAATTAGTTCGCAACTTTTATTTTTAAGACTGTGCTGCACTGTACTCCGCTTAAACTGTGCACATTGTGCTAATTCACTGCACTGGATCCCACCATCCATCTACCCACGCATTCATTCTGCCAAGGCTTTAATTTTACACCCAAGGCTTTTTTCTGTCACAATATTCTGCCATTGCTAATGAGCACTTGCTGCAGTGCTGTCAGTTATATGCCAAAACAGCCGCTATCAAATTACCATTCTGAAAATGAAGCCATGATAGAATCATAACTGCTGCTCTCGACAGTATTGTAATTATTTTAATTGTTTAATTTAGCTCATAACTAAAAAGCCGCTTGAATCTTTTGATATGACATGCAAGTTGGGCAGCTTTGCAAATCTCTTTTTGCAGGCATAATTCTACCAGTGATACTTCACACAGATGCATCTCCATAAATCACCATTTCTGTGAAAGCATTTAAATTGGAATCAAAATGTGTGCATTATTGTTGTTGTGACTCAGGTTGTGCCTCCCAGATTAGAACATTGCGGCTGACTTACAGACTCCCACGTGACCAAGGGGGCCGTGTGCTTGAACATAATATCCTGATATTGAGCCACTTATTTTTCATGAACTGTATTGAAACCCAAAGATTCAGTGTCACAAGCTCACAGTCAGTGGCAGAAAGAACATCCTGTTCTGGCAGCTAATGTTCTCCACAGGGAGAGGGACGCTTACAACAGATATTTTGTTTTTTTGTTCAGGCTAAGTTTTTAAAAATACTAAACAGCTCAGATTCAGTTCAGTGGAGTATCTCAAATTTAACGAAACATACACTATATGGACAAAATTATTGGAATGCCTGACCATTACATTAATAAGGACTATAATGACATTGCTTTGAAATACACAGACTTTAATATGGAGTTGGTTCCCCCTTTGCAGCTTAAACAGCTCCCACTCTTCTTGGAAAGCGTTCCCCAAGATTTTGGCGTTTCTGTGGGAATTTGTGCCCATTCATTCTGTAGAGCATTTATGAGGTCAGACACAGATGTTGGACGAGATGGCCTGACTCACAATCTCCTTTCCAGTTCATCCCAAAGGTGCTGGATGGGGTTGAGGTCAGGGCTCTTTGTGGGCCAGTCAAGTTCTTCCACACCAAACTCATCCAACCATGTCTTTATGGACCTTGCATTGTGCACTGGTGCTCAGTCATGCTGGAATAGAAAAGGTTCTTCCCCAAACTGTGTCCACAAAGCTGGAAGCATGTCGTTGTCCAAAATGTCTTGGTCTGCTAAAGTATTAAGATTGCCCTTCACTGGAGGGGCCCAGTCCAAACACTGTAAAACTGGGGTGTCCCAATACTTTTGTCCATATTCTGTATGTGCTCTTGTCCTTGAAAGGTCTGGCAATGACACTAAAAGCAAATCTTTTCCAAATACACTTATTTTCATTTAACAAACAATGCTTTCACGGATGCATTCATCATATTTATCCATAGTCAAGTTTTAATACCTTTGACGTTTAAACAGTGCATAAATATCACAGGAATGTGTTTTTTTTTTAAGCAGTCCACTGTATATGGTACACATCGATCTACATTTATTGTCTATTTTATCAGCTCCACTCACCATATAGGTGCACTTTATAGGTTACAGATTATAGTCCATCTGTTTCTCTGCATCATTTGTTACAGCCTTTACCCATTCATCCATGGTCAGGGCCTCCACAGGACCACCTGTGAAGGTATTATTTGGTTGATGGATCAGTCTCAGCACAGCAGTGACATTGATATGGCGCTGGCATGATAGTGTGTGTGCTGCACAGAGTGAATCACACAGCAGTGTTGCTGGAGTGTGCGTGCACCTTATCAGACATATCCAACCTGTTGGTTTACTTTGGCCCTTGTAAAGTTCTTGTTGCAATAATGATGATCTAAGGCTGCACAGTTTGTGTTAGTCAGTCTCTAGTCCTTCATTGGTGGTCAGTTTCTGGACACAGGACACTGCGCAATGTTTTTGGTTGTTGGTCTATTCTCAGCCCAGCAGTGACACTGAGGTGTTTTAAAAACTCTAGCAGTACTGATGGGTGCAACCCACTCTGTGCAACGTGTACACACACACACACACACACACACACACACACACACACACACACACATACACATACAGTGTCACTGCTGTGCGTCAGCAACTTACTTCACCCCCTTTCACTCTATAATTTTCTTAGCAATAGATAAAAAATGGTGAGAGTTGAATTCTCACTATTTACCACCTCTGTCACCAGCATCGGGCCCCTCCTCACTATGCTGTATAAATATGTGAGTGTCACAGCCAGCCTCAGACTCATCAGTGACGGTGACTCAGCTCACTGAAAATCTGTGTGCAGCTTCTTAATTTATACCTACCCTGTTAGATCTATACTCTCAGTAATCACTACGTTAAATATTTATTATAGGATGGAGTGGTGTTTCATGTTCTTATATATTGCAGTAAAGGCTCTGAAAATGTCTTCATTGCTTATCACGCTATGTTACACTTGCTTTGAGATCTGGAGAAAATTCTAAATTTTCAGTCGCTTTAAAACTATTTTAAGAAAAAGAATTCTCATAAAACACCTGCCACAATAATTGGAACCTCTAGAAATGTTTGAAAACTATGTCTTATTGACACAGTAGTAATCCCATACGTATTTTATCTCCTTAAAATGACTCTTTCCACTGTAGGAAATAGTTCAGTTACAGGCCAAGTGCACTCTTTTCATGCATAAAACCCAGGGCATTATTGAGGCACTTTACTGATAATGTTTGGGTGTTGTACTATTCACCCATGGGGCCCTTAAATGGTATTTAACAGAAATGTGTGCGCACATAATCCTCAGCATGAACAGCCAACAGCTGCTTTATTTCTAAATCATGTGCAAAAACACAAGGTTTAGACTTTTTTCCTCTCACAAAAACTGAGAATGACACAAATATTTAGCTATGGTGGGTTGCTTTTAAGCAGACACACCTTTGCACAAAAGGTAGATTTATGTAGTTTCTCTCTAGAATCCTGTACAAAATGCACACCTGGAGTTTAAACTTACAAAATGGTTCCCAGAGATGTTCTGCCTTTCCAATTGTAACAGACATTGCAGTACACTTTGAACAACTGGAACTGACTTTCCTAAAAGAGGACATGAATATATTTAACAAACCTCACACACACAGTGAATGAAATGAGAAATGGGGAAATTGCAGGGCTTGGTGATGTGAGAAGGTTGGGAGAAGACTTCACAGTTCTGAATCGAGGGGTGCCAGTAATTGGAACATATTTGAGAAAAATATCTAGTTTTTGCACAAGAGTTGACCTCTTTTGTAACGCTCAAATACTAAATATGCTTATTTGCTTGGACAGCATCTCTTCACCCAGTGAAACCCTGAATACAGAATCCCTCAATCATATGTCACTGTTAATGACTCTGGATGCCTCTGGATTTGTTGCTCTGGCTGGAATGACTCATCCGTCCAACAAAATCTCAAACTGACAAGACCTTTGTTTGCATTTTTCTCTTTTGCTGAGTTAATTGGGTTATTTTAGGTCAGCTTTAGGTGACGTAAAGCCCTGCAGTGAACTGTGTTGGGGTTTGAGTACTTTTATGTTAACTGAATTATGAAGGAAATGTAGGATTTTCTTAGGATAAGATTGTTATTCTAAATTAACTAAATATTAATCATTAAATAATGTTTCAGTGAAATGCCTTGAGTTTACTGTGACAAGCTGAGAGAAACAAATGCTAGCTAGGAGAGTAAGATAAGTAAGATAGGGTAGAGTATGAGACCATCGCTGTGTACAAGGCCTGTAATAGTTGCAAGAACTTTTAAGATTACAGTAAATAAAAGTTGTGACCCCTGGGTTGTATTTGTTTGCAGAACAATTCAGTTTTCTGTCGGAGGCAGCTGGGGACAGCACCGTTTTTCCATTTTTACAGCCGTCCTGAGCCAATTCTCTCCCCAGAGAATGCTGAAACCAAGTGACAGTTATTTGTACTAATGAGAACTGCATGCGTCATCATTCACACTCCAGCTATGCAGAACAGCGGTTACTGAGGACTGTTTGTCTGCATTATGGGCAATAGAGCTCGTAGTTTGGAAGCCTGCTCCTTGCCTTCATCAGCCCAGCCAGCCGGCCAGTGACCCACTTGAATCACCCTGAGTGTTAATGTTGGTTCTCTTTTTGCGCACGGATGCGCCTTTCCCACTGACCCAGTTTTGATTTTACGAAGGCACGCAAGTCTAATTGGATTTGTATCATTCAAAAGTTTTTGCAGTCTGAAGCCGCAAGCCATAAGCACACTGTAGTGGTGCTTGGGGCAACTTGAAAGGCTTGTTATTGACTTGTCTTCAAGCTAGGAATAAATCTGCGATGAGGCCTTGGTGGTTCATTTCTCATTCAGATTAATAGTGGAGAGGAATCCAAGCATAGGGGCATAACTTTAAGCTCACTTCCATTTTTTACTGAAAATGTGAGTGGCAGTGTGCTGATAAATGAAAAAAAAAAAAAATAGTCTGTCAGCTGTCTAGGTATAAACTGCACTTTAACAAATTTGCCTCATCCATTGCCTCCAAACAGCAATCCAATTGAGGTCAAATCCAACGTTTGACCTCAGAATCAGATACGGGCCTTGTAGATCTTTGTGGACCACAGTGCCAACATGATAAGTGACTCCAGCAATGCCAGATTACAAATGGTTTAAGGTAATAAAAGTATGTATTAAGATTAAGGAAACAAGCCATGAGATCCTTGAACCAAACCCCTATTCTCCTGTGGAAACAGCTCCGAAGCAAAGCTACGGTTTTGGCTTGACTAACAGTGCGGGAGGCACTACTGTTGCATGTCACATTCCATTTTACTCGATTCCAAGATTATAAGATCAACAGATCTCTGCAGAATTCAGAGTAGCTATATCGTAATGAGAGTGTCTTCTTCAAACTCTCTGCATCCCTCTCTCATTAGTGTTAACGAAATACAGCGACCCATTTCAACTTTAATGAAGTGATCCAAGTGTCCTCTGTAGTTAATACATGTTCTGTTATGTTCCAATACCCCTTTCTTTTTCCTCTGTTCTTTCCTCCATGGAAACGGTTTCTTTCACTTTTTGTTCCTGCACTGTTGGACACTGTCAGAAACAGCATGGTTCCTGGTTTCTCATGTTCCCCTGTCCAGCGCTGTTTACCTTTGCCTGTGCCTTTTTCAGGGAATGGAACCCTCTTTAATGGGAGCATGTGTGAAAGCAGGCCCAGGAGTTCAGTGGGCTTTCACCATCCCTGGTTTAATAGCAGACTTGAGGAATCTATGCCTATTGACTGGGGAAACTGGAGCATGTTTCTGTGAGTTCAGACCTTTCAAGTGAGACAAACCCAGCTTAGTTGTTTTGCCGTGGAGCTTGCTGACGGTTTAGAGTACATTTTCAGCATGTTTGCACACTTAGGTTAATTGTTAGTGTCGACTTAGGTTGACAGGTTGTTGCAGGTCAGTCTGACCACAGTGAGGTCAGACTAAACTTCTGTATGGAAGAATGTCACCTTGCCTTGTGGAGACCCCTGATATGAAAGCATAGAATCAAAAGCTGTGATGTGTGTAATGTTTTGTTTCCTTTTTTTTACTTTCCTCTGTCCTTCTCCAACAGTGACTCAGCCTTCACAAAACAAAGCATGATGTGCCTTCTGGTCCTTTCTGTCCCCTACCCTCCTTTGCATTATCCCGCTCCCTTCTGCTCCCTCCCTTCCCATCTGCCACCTCGGAGATCCCATGAAGCGGGGAGGAGGGAACATCCAAAAGACAGAGCGGAACTCTAACTTTGTTGCTCGCAGGCCTGAAGGAACCGGTGCTTTGTCACAGTCTGTAACCCAAATGTCAGTGTCTGACTTCTGGAGATGATGTGTCAATCAGGTGCATTTGCTCTGCACAGCGTCACGTGCTGTGCAGACACGTTACCTCCCACACTGCCAGCCACTGTCCCTGGTGTCCACAGAGCAGCAAGATATTCATACTCCTTGGATTCTGCTGCTAAAATGATCGCATCTCGCCAGGGAACAACTGTCACGCTTAGGTGCGCCATTTGACTTGATTCATTTTCCCCCCTTTCCTTTTTTGTTTGAAGTCATATTCTGTTATCCTAATGTTAAAGTACACTCGTTATATATATCTAGATTCAGAGAACAGTGGGTCGGCTGAAGAGCTTCAGGATATGTCTAGATGTCTTATCAAAACATTCTATTGTTATGTACACTCTTAGAAGAAAAGATGTCAGAAATATTCTTGATGGTGATTTTAGGTTCCGTAAAAAAACGTTGCACCTTTTCCTCTGCCTTTTAAGATTAAATATTTCGAACAAAACCTTCTTCGTGTTGACTGTTTTTACATATGTTGGAATGCCTACTTTTCCTCACACATTTCTTTATACTGTTGCAAAATTTCATAGTGGCCGGATGAATAAAAATGTCCCAAAAATGGTCTTAATCAAATAAAGTCATTACACTGAAACTTTTCCTTCTCCTGGGAAATTACTTTTTTATGAGATACAACGCCAAACATGAGCAACCTGTTTTCTGGTGTGAATGTATGTTTTGGAATTCAAATAAAAGAAGGAAATTTGCTTGAAGTTTAAGTCTCATCAATCTACAGTGACATGAGGAGCACTGACTGCAGTAAAATGTGTTTGACAGGGGTTGAGCTCAGAAGTCAGTGCTCACTGGTGGCATTAACATGATGAGACAGTTAAGTGTACATTGCTGGTCTAATGTTTGGGCACACTGGTTCATTTTCCCCTAAACTGACAGTGCATTGCAAACATGAAATATGACTTTTTTAACCTGTAGTGTAGTGACTTCTTTCGCATGGTTTCAATAGGAGTATTATACATTCATTTAGTTCTATCCTAGTGAGAACATATTATTCAGCCACAGTTATTCATTATTCATAGCATTCACTTGCTCAAGTTTTGTGAAGTGCATAGTTGATATTCTCGCAGGAATAGTGATAATGTAGTTTATGGGCTGTCCTGTATTTCATCACTCTCAACTGATCTTACAGTTGATATAAACAATATTAAGGGTCAGAGTCTCACAAAAAGAAGATAAAAAGAAAGAAAAAAGTAGATCGTTCTGTGAAATGTGCCTTTGATTTATCACGTCAGAGTTGTTCTGATTTTCAGAGATCGACCTAGTTTCTGTGGAGAAAGAGGAGTATGTGTCTGCAAGGTTATTCCAGCACACCAGACATGAGTCTTCCTGCAGGCTGCTAGAGTTTCAGAACTCTTAATCAGATGAACTCTGATTTAAAAAAAATGTTGGTTAGTCAACATATAAGCCCAACTTGCTGCGAACTGAAGCTTCATCTTCTTTAAGAAACCTTTTGGCGGGATGCTTAGCATAAATTACCATGTGATTATTATTTTCAAGGGAATTGACCCTTCACTTTCCGAAACCTAGAGCTGTGATGTTTCATTATGTTTCACTTAGTATTTTAAAAACTCATTAAATTGCCCGCATCATTCACTCCCATGCCAACAGCTCCTGTGCACCGCTCTGAGGATATTACTCCGTTGAGTGGAAATAAATGACAAACCTTGAAGCTAATATTGTTACATTAATAAAACCTAGCCCATTCGATCTTTGAAATTAAATATTAAATTGATTAGTGGTTATATTTGTCCACCAGCTTTACTATCAAAGCCCCTTCGCACTGCAGACGTCTGAATTTCTTGCTTTAATAAAAGGTTCGAAGAATTGTAGGTTTCAATACGTTGTCCTTTCTGTCATTGTTCAATTTTGTACAGACCTGCAGTGCCATAAAAAAATATTATTGTGATTATGCCAAGAGATGGAGTCTTTAAAATGTCAGTCTGTCTTCTTAGACGTGTCCTGTGTTTTTGGATCTGGATGCACCGCCTTGTTTTCTTAGTCTTTCTTTTGTTAGGCAAAAGTAGCAGGGTGCTACTTGACATGCACTTACTGGTTCACTGTCCATAAAACCTGAAATGGAGTACTTTTTTTTTTTCATAGGCATATCTGCTGAGAAGAACTGTTTGTTGCCATGGTGCCTGTTTTTTTATTCTGAATTGTTTGCCTGATGAAAGCAAAGAGAGAGAATCGCTAAATAGCTGCTAGTGCACTGTCTTTTAGTGCTTTTGTTTGTTTCTGTGGCTGCCGGTATAAATTAAGTCTCTCCAGTGCTGCAGTAGTTTAGTGAACTGATCTGATTTCATGCCTTTTGACCACTGTTCTGCTACTTGAACCATAAGTCATATAAGAACTATATCTGTGTAATACAATTCATCAGAATGCCACATTGATTGAAATATAACCAACACTGTGTCATGTCTTAGCTGTATTTGTATCTGATCACAAAACATCAGAGTTGCCTTAGGAGTGGATCTACATTAGTTAGTCCATAAGGGTTTGTGTTTCATATCAGTAGAAGGATTGGCTAATTTGTGTTTGTTTTTACAAGACAGAGTATACCCACTGCAGTGGGGAGTACTTTCAAACAATTTGTGGGAAGTAGTCTCATATCTAATAATAATCACTTCTGCCGATCGTTACAAAAATATGCTTCCCTCTGGAGCAATCTACCTTTTTCAAACATGAAGTTGGCACATACTCTCAAATTGTAAGGATGTCACACTTACTCTGCAGTCTGTAGTGGTTGTCTATGCATGCTTTGAAAAAAATAACATTACGATAATATTGTTTTTTGATTATTGTTTTTATTGTTTTTCTCGGCAAGACTTTATATTTTCTGTCTGAACTTTACCCTCTTAATGTTCTACCTAATGAAGCACAAAGCTTTCATCTAACCACTTCTTTTGTAGGTTGTACCATGCAGTACTGATTAGACAATGAAGCTCAAGAGCTTAGAACCCTCATTGAATCAACTAGTCCCCTGCGATTCAAAAGCACAATGATGAACACAAGAGCAGCACTCTTTAATGTTCAACAAATTAAATTACTCCTTCAACCAATTGCCCTTGCCCTTATTTCCGATAAAGCATCATCATTGATCATAGCAAGCTTTAAGCTTCACGTGACGTTATCTAATTTACTGAGCTCGGACTTCACAGAGCCCTCATTAAAAGCAAAGCCAGGCTATTGAATAACAGCTGATGATTTGCTTTCTGTGAAAAATAGGTTAATTTGTGGTAGTGCTTGATTAAGTTTTCTCTTTGAAAGCCTAGAAATCATTAAAGTCTGTTTGAATCTGACGGGCCTATTCCATTCATTCCCCTGGTCTTTAATGTCTGTTTTGAATTTGATTTGCCTTAACCGTGCATTCACCTGATTAATGCACACACCCCTCAAGTTACCAGAGACATTTGAATAACACACCATAAATTGAACCTGGGGTTTGGGATTTGATGCTTGCTCTATTGAATGGCAAACAGGGTTTTTAGTGCTGTTTAGCGCAGGTGCCTCATAAGTATGTTGTTAATCCTGCAAAAGTCAGCAAATCTACAATCAGCATCAGAGATAAGCGAGGTAGCATAGCACATGCTGATGTAAGGCTTAGCCTGTATGCCACTGGAATAATAATCAGGCTAGGGTATAAATTCTGCTTCCAATTCAAATTAGCCTACTGTGCCACAGTGTACATACAGCAGATTTAGCAAGACCTACACTCCATGAATATCGATGACATGCTGGCAGGGGGTTTTGAGGAGCTTGGGCTCTATGGGTTCGGGATGGACCAACTAAAAGAACCATTTTAAAAGTCAAAAATGTTTTTATCAGCAGCAACTCAACATAAAGCAAACATAAGAAAAGTAACAAGTTGACTCAAACCAACCACTGCCACGTGTCAAACAAACATTTTCCCACCACCAACACAAAGACAAACTAAACAAATCATAGGGGAAACAGATAAGACTACCAACCTCAATACAACACTTACACATGTGAACAGCTGCCAAAACAAAACTAAATTAAGTGAATACAATAAACAATGAAGCAAAACTCAAATGAAATACAAGCAATACTTTACAATTTAAATACTAAAGCAAATAAATCACACCCCCCCCTTTCTGAGGATCAGTGGATGGTTGGGTCCTGTGTTGATCAGCAACAATCAAGGTATAGGGGGAGCCGTTTCCCCAACACTGGCTGACCTCAACAAAAGAAAAGAAAAGAAAAGAATTAGACAACTGAAATCAAATGAAACCTGCACGTACATAAATGACTAAGCTGTCAATACATTCAGCTAATTAATCAAAAGTGTAATTAAACAGAATTAAATGATTACAATTAACAATAGTTAAATAATTAGGCTAAAAGACACCAATGAGCGGTGGCGTCCGTCCCAGGGTTTTTGGAAGAATAGTGGCATGAAGATGGGGAAGGCATGCAGGTGACTCTTCTGTTTCACATTGTGGCATACATTTGCAGGTGGTCCGCTTGACTTTGAGGTCAGCGTACATGGACATTTTGTGGGCTGAATTGTTGTGAAAGTGCTGTGGGTGTAGAAAGTCCAGTTTGCTGAATCAGGGTGTTCTAGTGTGATGAATGCTGTGGTTTTAAGGTGACTTCTGCTCTTCACTTACATATTCCCAAAAATGCAGAAGTAATAACAGTGCTTTTGAGTGTTATTTGAGCCGTTTATGGCATTTGGTAGAGTGTGTAGGCTATGGACTGAAAAATATTAATGTGCTGATAATCGCATTATTTTGTGTAGAATATTACAATCAATCTTTGTCTTATTTCCTATTTTATATTTTGAAAAGCCACGCATTTTGTTATAGTGTTTATTTGTGGTTGCTTGTTGAATTATGTGTAGTTAAATCACAAAGTTATACAAGTAATGTTCAGTGCAGTTCACTGAAGGCCAGAGTCCCAAATTTTACCCTAAAAACACGTTGTTGCTTCTTGTTAACTTTGAAAGCCCCAGTAAGTCTCCATTTAAAACTTATATATAATAGCTTTAAGTTATTAGAGCAACTGACAACTTTATATAGCCTACCTTGAGCTACCTTATCCATTATTTATTTGAGTAATCACCTTGTAAATCTTGAAATTTACTGATGCACTAGAATGTGTTTGTATTTTTCCATAGTGCTCTTGTCCTTTAAATTAATTGTATTACATCCCGAAAATGCCAACAAAACATACACACCTTTGATTAAAATCACTGAAATCAGGCAATGGTGGGCTCAACATGGGCATGCAACTAATATAATTTAGAGGTACTCATAGCAGAAAATACATTGGTCCTGCACTGGATACCTTATAAGTTTGTTCTGAGTACACTAAAAGAAATTAGTGCACTATGGCGAAATGTAGAACATTTGTGTAATGCCACTGAATGGTTTTATAGCCTCTGCCATCATTAAAGAGAAAAAAATGTACAAAGAGATCAATAAAGGTTTTGAAATGCTAGATCGATGGCTCTTGCTTTACCGTCTCATGGTTAGTCCCAGAGATATAAGCCTGTTCGTATCTTGTCATGACCTGTTGACTTCTGTGGTTTAATGTTACGCTCCTTCTCAAAAGTGAGTAAATATTGGCTTGATGCAGATAGCGGGCTATGATATGAGCTCATGCTGGTGATTGGGTAGAGTGCTGTCTTTGATTTGGGTCAGGGTTGATGACAGTGTGGAGAAAGGCCACATCTGGTCTGCAGCTCACTGTAATACCTGGCTATGTCATAACGGCTATGTTTACTTCTCTCCACTGATCATTCTGTGTGGTCCATCACCATGGAGCCCCCAGATAGCTCTTTTGTTATCTAATTTATTGACAAAGAAAACGCAGAGCAAGTGTCTGTCACACTCTAATGTTCCCTTGCATATTGTGGCTTTCAGAACAAGATCTGTAGAACGTTCACTAAAATGGTAACTTGACAGAAGAAAATACGCTTTTAATTGGTTATTATGAGAATATTTTCCAAATTTGAAATAAAAAAGCATTTCCATTTGTCCATTCATCATGAAATGTTCATAGTAAGACATTTACTACGGCACACTGATATTCTTTTACTCCCGTTTTTCTGTGATTCATGTTTTGTTTGCTTGGATGCAATGGCTTCTGACAGTTGAACTGTTGAAATTATTTTTCCATGAGCTGGAGTTTTGGGTGAAAAAAATGATTCAAAGCAATTATTCATTTATTCATACATGACACGCTCCGTATGAAGAATCTGTCAGCAATAGATGTTGGAATGACAATTATACAGATCGCACAAATGCATTAGCACATGTCAGCTTAAAAGAGCATAATGGGGCCTTCAGAGCTGAAGCCTTCCTGTTTTGTTTTAGCAGTGTAGTATGACTGTCACTGCAATTTGCAAGCGTTGAATAATATGTACGTATATGATTTCTTTGTGTAAATGTGTGTTTTAGCATTTCATTTTCCCACAACCAAGTGGGATCTCTAAGAGCTGTATATTTTTGTGATGTTTATATACTGTGCCTTCCAAAAATATTGGAACCCCTGGTAGACATGAGCAAAACAAGTTGCAATTACCATTCTTCATTACTGGTCCTTTTGATCTTTCATTCAAAATCTTAACAAAAACCTTTATTTTATTAAGATTTGAGAAAAAAATATTTTTTACATTATTTACATTATTGTAAATATTCACTTTCTGTAACCACTTAGTCTTCACTAACGTTGCAGGTACCCAGAACCTATCCTGGGGCCAGTGGGCACAAGGCAGGGACTCACCCTGGATGGGACGCCAACCCACTGCAGGGCGATATTTGTAAATATTTTATATTTACATTTACATTTATGGCATTTAGCTGACGCTCTTATCCAGAGCGACGTACATCAGTGCTCAAGTAGTCCACATCTGTAAAGCTTCACTTAGTAAAGCTTCACTTTTACACCTGTAAAGCTATACTTAAATCAACGTCTGCTATTCAACCAAGTTACTGCACACTAGGTACACCTAAACAACACCTGTAAAAGTAAGACAGAAGGAAGGAGAGGCATAGTCAGTCACCAAGGTGCTCCTTGAAGAGGTGGGTCTTCACACGACGTTTGAAGACAGCGACACGAATGAATAAAGGACAGCCAGTAATATTTTGCTCATGTTAAGCATGGGTGCCAATACTTGTTTGGGGGGGAGGGGGCATTGTATTTTTTTTGGTTTTTGATAAACTGTTGCTGTCACCTCTATTGTCATACTATGTAAAGGAACAAACAAAATATGTGTGTTTGTTTGATAATGCTTTATTATGAATTGTGTGGTGTTTAAATCTTTCCACTCAAATCCACTTTAACCTCCTTCATGACACAAAGAAAGCTCCAGACAATAAAGATAACAAAGACTGTCAAAACAATTTTGACACCAAAACACATACTTACAATCAGATACTAGCCTCACCTGACCAACACACATGGCGTGTGATCAGCACCAAAACAAACAGCTGTGCTCGTAGAAGTGAGGAGGTTCCTGTTAGCCCGGCTTTTGCGTCATTGTAAACACAGCATAGTAGACTGTAGTGGCTCATGTTTGGGTTTTAGAATGCGTGATGTGTTTGCCCGTGTAATGTGCCGTATAAATGGACAACGTTGTGAGTCATGACGTCAACCAACGGAGCTAGACACGGTCACACGACAAGGCATACTCCCTGCTTGAGTGATCCTCTCAGTGCCCCAGAATGACACTTAGTGGTTTAAATGTCTAACCTGTTCAGAAGATTTCACAAATGTATCTTGCAAAACCTACACAGGTAACTAGATTATATGTTCAGTGCAAGTCAATGTAAAATATTTCTCTTTAAACTCAAAAATGTAAATTCATTTAACAAGCAAAAATAGATACAAACAGAAATAGTTCTGGATCATTTTGTTGTTTATGATGTTGCATGATTATATGTTCAAGCTAAATTATGTAGTTTACATTGATTATGGTTTCATGTGTCCATAAGTGTGGTCCATAAGTTTTAAAAGGTTGGGAACCTGTAAAACGTGTATAAAACATGTGGGTCAAAACTGACCCAAGGAAGGAAATTTTTGCCAAGTGAGGATTTCACATATTAGATTTGAATGTATGCACAAACCAGGCTTTATACAGTTTTGACATGATAAGTTACCCTGTTTGTCAAACTAGGTTTATTTCAAATAAAAATACATGTGTTAATACCAGTGGAAGTATTTGTCTCAGTGCTAAACACAGACAAAAGATGGCAGGGATATTTCATAACAGTCTAGTCTCTGTTCTCTATAAATGGTAATGCCTTGTTTGGATAGGACTGTTGCTACCTGATCTGTCTGCCCGGCAGTATTTGTACCACGCATGCGCTGAGCTTATTGTAGCTCCAGCCAGCAAAGAATGGGTAATCTGCAGTAGCTGTCTCCAAATGGGAATTTTTCCCAATAATAAATATATTTGTAATTTGCTCAATTGATACTTATTATCAGTAGAAATGCATTGCTTTGTCTTTTGGTTATCTCCATGAGTGGTTTTGTTTTGTAGCATAAAATTGCTAAAAAATGCTCATAGACTCAATCTCAATAGGTTCCTTGATCCCTATTTAGTGCACACTATATAGGTAATGAAATAATGACTTCTACACACAAATAGTGCATTGTATGTTGAACAGAGAGCCACTTTTATTCAACCAAAGTTGCAGAACTTCACATGTAACATTAAGTGCATCATGTGGGCATAGAAGCCACAATTTTATGACCTATGCAAGTGCACTAAATGTCTCCCTGTGTAATGTTCTTCTGTCCACAGATGGATAGACATACATTTGACACAAAGAAGCATACACTGTGGTTTCTGTAATAAACATTGCTTAATAGTGCTATACAAGGCAGGTGCATGTTCATGATCTGGCATAAAATGAAATGCATTGTAAAGTTCAGGCAGCACTGTATGCATTGCAGTGTACACATATGTGGTACAAATCTAGCTGGGGTGCAGATCAGATACAAATAAAGACCCACAAACTATGTAAAACCGTTGTTTTCAACCACTGGATCACAGATCCAACAGTGGGCTGTGGTGGTACTGCAAGAGGGCGTTGGCCAACTTTGCTCATTTTAAAACTGGCAAAATTACTCTAATTGTTTGCAAAAATAAAACATATTTAGGTCAGGCTTGATGGTTGGTCTTGTAACAGAGGTAACTAGTTAAGATTATATGATTAGTGCATCTCAATGTTAATCGTGTCTCTATTAAATCTGAATTCATTCTGCGTGCATAAATAGAAACAAAAGAATCCAATCATGATCTGTTAGCCGATGTTTTGCTTTATTTCTCACCCTGCTGTTTTCAGTGCTTGTTCAGTTTGACTGGTTGATCTGAAGTTACAGAAATCCAGAGGGGCCTTAAGCATTTAGGCATTTCCTTTTAGTTTGCATTTCCAGACATCGGGTAGGTGAAATCTTATTGTGGGCAAGGGAAGCTTTTCTGTTCGAATTGTGTGGGCTGTAAGTTTTAAAAGGTTGGCAACCTCTGGTTTAAAACATTTTTGATATTGGTGGGTCAAAATTAATCCAAGAAAGGGAATTTTCCACAGAGCAACAATGTTTCTCATTTGTTTTGTGGCACATTCCCGCTCTGGTGGCATTTTAAAAGACACCTTGTTCTACAGATGATTAATAACTAACAACAAGGTTGGTTAGATTAACCCATGTTTATCACTGTGTGTGTGTGTGTGTGTGTGTGTATTTCTGTCTGTGTGTGTGTGTTTGTTTGTGTGTGTGTGTGTGTGTGTGGGTGCAAGCAGTATACTAAATAGAGACTCACCTTCAGGCAACAAACATGGTCATATATGTTTCTGGTGGAGAACAGTTCACTGTGTAGAACAGTGCTGCAATTCTGCTTTAGAGGAAAGCAGAACACCGTGAAATGTAAAGGTAAAGAATTTAGGAGTGAAAATGAACAGGGGCCCTCAGGAGGTCATTAAGTCTTTTGAGCATTCTAACCAAGCACCAAGGCTTATTAGTGCTGCAAGCACAGGGAACAAATCGATTAATTCAGCCACAAGTGGCATTTACTATTTCCTCCTTTTCACATCCAGATGCAGAATGAAAAAAAACTTAAATAATTCTAGACACACACTCAGACTGGAATAGAGGTAAACGTGTATATCATCTGTGTTTGACATTCAAGGGTGGTAAAGAATCCAATCATGATCTTTAAGCCGATGTTTTGCTTTATTTCTCACCCTGCTGTTTTCAGTGTCTGTTCAGTTTGATTGGTTGCTCTGAAGGTACAGAAATCCAGAGGGGCATTAAGCATTTAGGCATTTCCTTTTTGTTTCATTTTATTAAAATTATATTGCTGAATGTGTGCTGTTTTCAGCAGTAGAATTTTAATAAATGTTTTAAATAATTTTAATGACCCCCTGCAGTTTTCATGTCATCCCAACTGCTCTATAGATGATGACATTTCTGCCACCTTCATCCACCTGGACAAAAAGGACACCTATGTGAGAGTACTGTTCAGCATTCAACACCATCATTCCTCAGCATCTAATTGGGGGCCTGAACACCCCCCTCTGCAACTGGATCCTGGACTTCCTGATTGGGAGACTTCAGTCTGTCAGGATTGGAAGCAGCATCTCCAGTATGGCCACACTGAGCACAGCACCCCCCACCCCCAGAGTTGTGTGCACAGCCCTCTGCTGTTCACACTGCTGACCCACAACTGTGCAGCAATGCACAGCTCAAACCACAACCAATGACATGACCATGGTGTGTTTGATCAACGGGAACAATGAGGTGGCACACAGCGAGGAGGTGTGTCAGCTAATGAACTGGTGCAAAGCCAACAACCTGTGTCTGAATGAGGACAAAACAAAAGAGATGGTTAAAAGGAATGACAAGATCACTCTCTGCTGAACATCAACGGCTCCTCAATGGAGTTCGTCCACAGCACCAAGTTCCTTGGTGTTTTCACATTGCAGAGAACCTCACATGGACCCTCAATACCAGCTCCATTACCAAGAAGGCCCAGCAGTGTCTTTACTTCCTGCAGAGAATGCACCTCCTCCACAAACCTCACCATGTTCTACAGAAACACTACAGAGAGCATTCTCTGTAGCTGCATCGTGGCTTGATACATACACCCCATACACCCCTCACACAACATCTTCTCCCTCTGGCAAAAGGTTACGTCGCTTACGGGCCTCCACTGCCAGAATGGGGAACAGTTTCTGGTCATCAGCCTCCTCAGTCAGTAATGAAACATAACCTGTGTTCTGTTTTTATTCTAGTGTTCCAGCACGGTTCTGGAGAAACATTGTTTCACTTTACTTTGTACTGTGTATATGGCTGAACTGGCAATAAACTTACCTGACTTAATCAGTTTTTTTCCTAGTACCTCCATTTTTAAATGGTAGTATGCAACTATATAGATTTGCTTGTTTTTGGTGCATCATTATGTTGGCATGTAATGTCATTAGGCTTCCATTATTTAGTGGTTTCATATTTTATTGTAATTTGTAGAATGCTGTGCTAACTGTGTTTTTAACACGCTGGTTGTGATAGGGTTGCATTGGTCTAGGGCTGGTTATGTCTAGGTTGATGTGCTTAATGTTAATAACATGTGAACTACACTGTAGATGATCAAACAACATGGGTGAAACAGTGGAGCAGAACTTTGCCTGCACCTGTGGTCATTGTCTACCTGACTTAAGGAAGTCATACATATACATTTCTTTAGTTCTTCCGATATTGCTTTAAGATTTTGCTCTTCTTGAGTTAAATAAATGTCATCAGCTATCAGTTTGAAATATTAGTCTAATTGAAACATCTGCCAAGGAATTGTATTACCATGCATCCCTAGTTCTACATATGCTGAGAATCTGCTGGCTGTATTTTATTGTGAAAAAAAAATATGTACAAAGACATGAAGTTTAAAAGAGTTTATAAAAAAGACATTGAAAAAAGCACATCTAAATGACTCCTGGCAGATGTGAATTATGTTCCTGTTAAAAACAGGAATAAAGAATTTAACACCTGTTGTTGGTGCTGCACAGTTACGATCAAATGTTTTGCTAACAGTCGGGCTTCATGAAACCATATCCAACACTTTAAAAGCTTTATATCCAACACTTTTGGCAACTTTTGATTTGACGGTTTATTGAATTGAGAATGACCCAGGCCAGATTGTTGAGCAAGACCTTATGAGCTTTTGGTCGTTCATGTCACTAGGATGATAAAGTAAGTTAAAGTAAATAAAGATTTTAGTGACCCCTGCTTTTGAAGAATGGCCTGTGTGTGTACAAACTGCTGGGAGCTGGCTGAAATTTGTTCTAAATAAACAAAAAATATATTTCACATTAGGATTTCAGTTCTACTGTCTTCGGTGCATGAACCAAATATGGAGATTACTGGCTCTGAAATAGGCTCATCTCTTCAATGCACTAATTTCTAAGCACTTAAGAAGTTTTCTAAGCACCTTATAAGGATCCACCTGTCTTGCTCCTTACCCAATCAGTCTGGGTGTGCATCTGCCATTGTGCTAGCTGGTGTATTGTTCTGTCCAAGACGCATTTGCTGAAAAAAGAAGAACATTCTGAATGTGAAGCGCTGAAAGAGGGGCGCTTGCATTGCAGAAGCATATTAAGGTGGAATGCAGTATCCAAGTTGTGGTTACATAAAGTATTCTCCTGCTTGCATAACACCTAGTCAAGGAACTGTAGGATTACTTCTAAGCGGATAATGACCCTCCGAAGTAGGATAGTCATGCTCTGGTCTTAATGGCGCATAAACCACGAGCAGTGTTGACTTTTGCCACCTTGTGCAACTTGACAAAGAGTGTAAGTCAACCCGAGAACAAAGCCTTTTGTTTACCCACCTGGGTGTTCAGTCTAAATGCAGGGAAATTATCCTCTCCAGACTCCAGTGATTTGAATCTCAAAAGCTATGCTTATGCAGTCTGATCTCCATTGGTTGAATTAACGTAAGGCTGAGCATCAAGCAAAGTGACAAAGCTAAGCTTATAGATATCTCAGTGATGACATGTTTTGTAAGGGTTTTTGGAAATTCTTTCCTACTTAAAATGCTCATTTCAAGAAAAGATTTATAAACATTTTTAAGCTTGAGAATCTACCTTTCACATCCTGGTCTATAAAGTCAATAGATAGGAGCTAAACTGGGAATAAAGCTCCTTTTGGAATCACCATGGTAGTGATGTCACATCCATGAACACATTTCCATATGACTGCCCATTCAGAACAGTTGAGTCCAGCTATTTACAGTGAACAAAGAAAGGGCACTATTAATGTGATGTAGAGTCTGTAGCGGTTGGTGGAGCGGAGGATGAAAAAAGAAAATAATGTTGGTGTTAGTGGATTTGCAATCACTATGCAATCCAAAAAAGACATGATAGTGAGAAAAGCAAAGAAGTTAAGAAGGGTATTGTTGCCATACCCTTTTTAAGAATAACTGGACCCCTCTCTTCCTCAGAATAAGATGCTTTTGTTGGCTTCTATAGATCAGCAGAGGAAGCGTTTAAGAAAGAAATATTGTAGTATAATATATACCTATAGCACATAGTACACCTGTACCTATAGAAATATAGAACCTCCAGAATCCAATACACAATCACTGAGTGGTTTGACATCCCAGTTCTTAGAAATGTTCAATTACCAAGTGCACAGACATTTGTTGGAGATGGTGGCATTAGTGAGAGATGTTCTTACAAGACCCTTTGGGCAGCGCAATTAGTTTTCCTCTACTCTTAGTCGTCTAGGCAATCACAGTCATTGTGTCTGTCCGGGAGTGAGAATCCACGAGCTGCTTGTTCATGTATGTGGGCAGCATGCATGCATAATGACCCACTCAAGGCAGGTGTGAGACGTTCACAATGTGAACGTAGAGAGAGCTCCAAGAGCTTCTGTGATGGCCTGTCACTTTAGCGAGCTGCCGTTTCTTAGAGACAACGTGATTAATGGAGCGAGGGATGCTTCTGAGAAGAGCTCCCTACCTACATGCTCCCATGAGCGAGAGCTTCAACCTATATGTTCATTACACTGTAAGATGAAAATAAAACCTTGGAGAAGATCATAATTACAAAAACAATAAATTTTTTAAGTGCTTCCTAATTTACCTTCCAGTTCCAAGCCAAAAAACCCATGTCTTTAATGCCAGCACAGATACACTGACCTCTCTGCCATATTGGGCCCTGACTTAATATTCTAGTGAGGAACTGAAAGCTTCCATGGCGAGTCCACTCATCTGTCTGAACCCAGTAACCGCCAGACAGCCTCAGCATTCAGTCAGTTCCCATGCCAAGGTAAAGGGAAACTTTGTCACAAAATATGACTTCCGTAAAATAGAACTTCCTTTATTTTATGGGCTAATTTTTGGCACACTTCATGCTATTGAACATAATTGTTTTAAATTACATCACAGTGTTGTTCTGTTGTTTTTATTGTGTATTATGGATATTATCAGTGCTTCCATAACACCAACCAATTGCATTTCTTTACAAAGGGTTTAATTAGCACAGTTTAATTTAGTGTATGTTTTTTTTTCTTTTCTCTTTTCTCATGGATCTAACTTGTTTAAAGATAGAGCTAGAGATGGACTTCTCAAGCAGAGGTGAGTCTTGGTGAAGAAAGGCTTCCTCTAGTACAGGGGTGTCAAGCTCCGGTCCTGGAGGGCCGGTGTCCAGCACAGTTTGATGGTTCTCCTCCTCAAACACATTCACTAAACCTGACAGTTAACTGGCGAGGTGCACCAGGTGTTTCTGAGCAGGGAAATCACCAAAACATGCTGGACCACAGTCCTCCAGGACTGGAGTTCGACACCCCTGCTCTAGTAAATTTGTGTGGGTGCTTTGTGTGCATGTGAGGCTGATTTGTCCTGTCTGTCTGTTTTTCTTCTTGGTACAAAATAATATGTAGCAAACGTAGTAATGCCATTTGTTTTAGTCTCACTTTCTCTCATGTTTCTTGTTCTCCCCTTCCAGCACGACACGTGGACAGGTGGTTTGGGCATTCCTTCATATTCCTCCTCAGCAGTAAATCTCTGTGTAGACACAGCAGGTAAGGGGTGAGTGCCAGCCGCTGTATGTATTTTGTCAGGTTAGGGCTTGTTTTTTATTTCTTTTCTTTTCTTTGGAACTGGTCTGTTTTCATCTTTGCTCCTTGTTTGGGTCTGAACTTACTTGACTTTAACCTAGACTTTATTCCTCCCCTTTTTGTACTATTAGCCAGTCAGCCATGATAATACACTCCTTTATTACTGATATATTGTTGTTCTGACCATTGCCTTTCCACTTCTACTGCCAGCATGTGTATTCCTGTCTTGAAACTCTGATTACATAGTGAATTTGCAGGGGGAAAGTGAAGTAAAGCATTAGTATACATTTTACTGCTGTAGACTTCACCCTTTCTCGCATCAAATAGCACACTCCATGTTACCTCCCTTTACGTCCAAAGAGACAGTAAAGTCATAGGACCTTTTCCAGATGCATGGAATTCTGCACCTTTGTCAGCGCCTTTGTCTCTAGAAGAGATCTTCTGTGCTGTTTTCTGAAGCCATCCTTGCCAAATTAGTGTGCATTTGGAGAAAACAGAACTCAGGCTAATCAGCTGTACAGTGCTGCAGGCAAGCCCCCCCCACCCCATCCCCCCTTTTACCGTTTCCATGTGAGCAATGGGCATCGGTAGCCTGGCTTCACCATGGCAACATGGTGTCTGGAAGCAGACGCTCAGACGGTCCAGAGACAGTCAGCTCCGTGTGTTTGGGTCCTGTCACTTCATCTTTTCTCTTCGAGACAGGGTTCAGCAGTGTCTCCGTCTGCAATCCATGCACACCTTTGTGAGCGACCTTTTTACGCATCTAATTAACATTTGGCCCTTGTCTGTTACCTTACTGCAGATCCCTACGTACTGTAACTTTGTCGGTTCGCAGTGCAAGAGGGAATGTCTGCAGGGTTTACTTCAGAGATGTGCGCAGGTGTGTAATGAAATATTAGATTCGGGTATTTGTTGTGCTGCAATAAGGATACAAGATTTTTTATCTTATATGGTTATATGCTGATATTCAGTAAAGCCTCAGCTGTACATTCAGAATTTTATACTGAAATAATTTCTATAATATCTCTATGATTTATGATGCATTGATACTGGCCACCATCTTTTTTCCTCGCATTTGACTGTACTGATGTCTCATATATAAACTCTCATTTGGGTACTAAGAAAGAAGCCACTTCATATGGCACACTTAGCTAGTATCTACACTCGCTGTGTGGATTACACACTACTGTGTTTGACAGACTCCGTGTACCACACACACTTAATATGTCAGCACCCTGTCTATGTCACTCTTGTGCAGAGAATGATCCGCCACTCAAATAACACCTGCTCACTGGTGGTCCTATGGGGGTCCTGAACACGAGAACATAAAGTGCACCTATATGGTCAGTGGAACTGATCAAATTGATTATAGGTAGGCATACTTACGGAACATACAGCATCCATTATTTACATCCAAGAGCATCCTGTTGTTTTTGAAGTCCTTGCAGAAGTCAGCAGGAACATAATACAGTTTGTCTATTGCAAAATTGTACTTAAGAGAATGTAAAGGCATGAAGTAGCCTTAGACCATACACAGGCAGGACAGGACTACACAGAGTGCAAAGAGAGAGTGTAACACAAGAGCCAACAATACAAATACAACAGGGTTAGACAACATAAAGTGCAGTCGACAGGAGCAGTTACAGTACCAGTTTGATGAATAGAGTTTTATAACAGATAATGTGTTCTAGCAGCAGAGTGGATAAGTGTGTAAAAAATGCAAAGATTAAGGTAGATACCAACGTGTAGTGTGTTGGGTGCTGAATTAATAAGTGGGCTATAAAGAGAAGCAGCTGTACCTCATGGAACATCACTAATGAGCTTGAATTCAGCATGCGGTCTTACAGTGAATGTTTGATTTGAATGAGGACTGGAGATTAATCACTTTACACATTGCTGGGAAGTGCTGAGTGCTGATGAAAAGTGTCTGATCAGTGTGCGCTTTTTTGCACTTGGCTAAACTTGATTATATTCTCTGCGCTGTGAGATTTTTCCACTTAATACTGGTATACTTTAAGCATCCAAAGCATTTCATTTCTTTGCTTCTTTACCGGCATTCAGACAGCTCAATTGTGCCACCTCCTGGAACTATACTGAAGTGCAAGAAATGAACTAGTGGCAAATGGTGAACAAAGTGGGGGGGGGGGGTTTGTTTTTTTACATTTTATAATGGTTAGACAGCTGTAATGATCATCTGTTGATGAGTTTCGAATGTACTGTAATTATAAGCAGCCATAGATTTGATTAGTGGTACTGGAGAGCCCCTGCCCTTTTTTCTCCAATTTTAATGAGCTAAGCATTGATTGGTATAATTTTATAGAACAGTTTCAAACAGTTTTTACTGATGGATACGTCAAGTGTTAATGGATGTGATTGTTAGTAAAGTGAACATACAGTATTCTGTTGTAACCTTCTCCTTTGGGTATTTCCTCTTTAGATTTTTATGAAAACTTAAGTAATGACCGTGTCCCTAATGTCTCACTATGTCACAGTTTGCTCGCTTGAGTCTATGTCTGTCACATGAGCAGGATAAGTCCCTAAATGTCAAACCCTGTGTCCGGCTTCACACAGGAAAATGCCCATCTCTTGTTTCCTGTCTCCTTTTAGCGAAGGAGATGGAGAAGCTCATGTTTTCTGGTAGAAGTTGGTGTCCAGCAGACGTCAACAGTAACTAACTGACTTGATGATTGTATATAAATACATCTGTTTTATGTAAAAGAATCTGTACTTTACTTGAGTTTTTTTTTTGGAAACCTGACTTTTAGGCCCCACAGTGGCACAGTGGGTAGCACTGTTGCCTCACGCCTCCAGGGTTGGGGGTTTGACTCCGGGTCCTGAATCCACTAGTGAATCCACTGGTCCACATGGTCCTGTTGATAAGGTCACGCGAACGTGGTGGATTCAAGCAGGACCTGGTTCCAATAAGATGGGAGTGGGGACCTCTGGTGCCAAGTGAAGAAATAGCTTGGAGGTCTTTGGGCTTCCTTTTCAGCAAAAGTTCAGATCAACAAACTAGAAGATACCAGCACATACTGAGTGTGGCAGATGTGCTACTGTTCCCCTGAAAGGTAGATATATAAAGCAGCTGTTTCTAATAAAGTCCTCGCTGAGTGGAGTCACGAATGGCTATTCAGCTGTATTCATATTCTCAACAATAAATAACACGATTGCTTGACTTCACTTTATGTGAGAGATTTCCTAGAGTTTGAGGTGGGACTTTCTTTCTGAACTGAAACCCAGACTCTGTGGCCTTACAGTGTTATACAGAATAAAATGTTCAAGTATTTGGTTCCATGAATTACAATATTGCACCTTGGTTTTGCAGACAAAAGCAAACCCTGTTTATTCTACAGCGCGCAAAATGCTTGTCAGTGCACCAACCTCAACTCTTTCTTGCTAATAATTGTCATAACATTCCAGAAATTCTCTTTCTGCGCATACAGGCATGTTTCTCACGCTACACTATTACATGAAATGTGTTTTTGTGATATCCCACAGCCAACAGAAGTGTGTTTATTTGCAAGACAGTAATCAGTATGAGGGAAGAGATGTCATATCAATCTTTGCCATAGTATTTTATGGAAAAAGCAGATTTTTCTTGTCCTCGATTCACAGCGATGGAATGCAGTGATCACTGCACTGTTATGTCTGAGTGAGTGTGCTTGAAATGCAGGCAAGATAATTCCATATCACTAGCTAGAGCACGCCTCCCTGTGGAACATGTGCTGAATTGCATATAGCACTTGAATACATGAAGGTGAAAGTAGTTCTTTTTTTTATTATCCAGATTTATTTGCCATAAACAATAGTCACAATATAACACTTACTCAACAGTTTGTAGAAACAGCAGAAGGCGCAGTTTTCTAGTTTGTAAGAAAAGTAAATGTTTGCATACTCGTTAGTTCTGCTTTATCATAAGGACTAGTTTGGGCGACCTCTGGTGACTTCTAGGTGACAGTAAATCCATATTCTCTACAGAGCACACACTTTTATGGTTTATTCACTGAGTTAAAAAAAAAACCATCCTATTCAAAAGCTTTGCCACTTTTTAATTTTATGTTTTAATTTTTTAATACGTTAAACTAAATTAATAGAAATTGTGCACATATATTTGCAGATAAATGCAAATTGAAATTTGTTCTCTGCAGAGGCTTACTTTCACCTGGAATACAAAAAAAAAACATGTTTCTTGACTGGGATCGTTGCATAGAACAGTGCATGGGTTTAATAAAAAGAGATGCCATCATGTCAGGAATTTCTGAGCCAGTTCAGTCTTGTTCTACAGAGTCTACATTTCAAGCCTTATCTACACAACAAGTCTTGCTGTTTTCGTTTTTTCAGGCTGCTTGACATGTTACAGCAGAACGGACCGTTTCGTCTTTTGAAACATCCTGTACACTATACAGTACATATATTAAAACTATGCAGGAAAAAAAAAATCAGTGTTTATAACGTGTAGCAGTTATATATTAGGATACAGTAACAAATACATAATGTTTAATTCTAAACAGATATGTAGAGGGATTGTAAAATCATTGTGCATAAATGAATTGACCATTTTTAGTACATAAAAACACACAACTCTTGCTTGTGACAGTAGGCAGCAGCCCTGGATGTGTTTCAAAGGCACCTGATCAAAAGCAATGTTTTTGCCCTAAAATCAGACAGAGGAAAAGGACACTCCATGACACATTGTTTTTGTTCAGGGTATTACTGACTGAAATTACCTGATTAGCAAGGTAGTACTTATTTTGGGGAATCCAAAGAGAGCAGTTGTACTGATGCTTTAAGGCGTCCGAGCTATTCATGATGTTCAGGGTGCTACTGATATTGAAGAGTCCTCCTGAAACATTCACAATCTCATCTTTTGACGAGTTAGAGAGCACTCGCTCGTTGTTGTCAAACCAGTGAACTTCGCCTTTTGGGTAAACAGAGTTGAAACTGCACTGTATCTTAAGCTGAACGTTGGACTTGACTTCTCCTTTACAGTCTGTAGTGGGAAAAAAGTATTTTCAACTTAACAAGCTTAACTGCTGGATCATAACCATAAATTTTGCCAAACATTTTTCCTGATGATTATCCCACCTTGCTAAAAAGCAGGGACATGTTGCTCACTTAGAATTGCACTGTTGTCAGAAATACTGTTTGCAAAGTTTCTGATGTATTTTTAAACCTGAATTACTAAATTAAATAGATGCTTTGTCATATTCTTATGGCCAGCAATACCATACCCTGCAATAAGAAAGTAAGTTCTGTTATATAATTATATAACTGTTATATAATATAGCTACTCAGATTGTAGGCCACTGCTGCGTTCCACACTTCCACACTTGGCAAACTTTACATGGAGGTATTTTGGTGTAATATGCCGTTCCAGATGCAAGAGTTTTAGTTTGTATAGTTCTATACCAACTCCTTAAAGTATGATTAAACGCTGAATCCTATATTTAAATCAAACACTGGCATGTTATTCACTAGTCACTAGTTATGTTGAAATGTATTGGAAATATCATTAATCGTCAAGTAATTATAACATCATTACTGTGGTTAGTTCAGCCTCTACAATGCTGCTTTCCTCAACTGTGCACTTTACACTGCGCTAAACAAAAGAGGTGGCAATGTAGCATGTGCGTATAACAGACATGTGTAACAGAGCTGTATTCCAGTATTGATGAGGAAGGTTTCTGTAGTAGGCCAATATTTAGGTTTACAACATAGTGTTTGCAATATAGCTAAACCTAACATACATCTTTTGCTATAGACTAGGCTGCACTGGTAAGTGTGGCATGTATGAAACTTACCTTGTACTGTTACACTGGAGG
>JBBPCX010000028.1:883667-935498 GCA_037974365.1 Hydrocynus forskahlii | reverse complement strand
TTGCATGTTCTCCTCGTGGTGGCATGGGTTTCCTCCGGGGTCCAGGGTGAGTCCTTGCCTCGTGCCCATAGGCTCTGGGTACCCAGGACCCTAGTAAAGATTAAGTGGTTACAGAAAATGAATGAATTTAATTAAATGAATATGATTTGTTTGTGTGTAGGTTCGTGTGCTTCCAGATGTGCAGGAGTTGAGACAGTGGCAAAAGGAGCTCCGGAGGGAAAATCAGGACATTGCTAAAACTGTGCAGGAGTTTTGGGCACATCAGGAAAGCAGAGGTCAGATCCACACTAACATAGACGTATACACATCGCAACATAGTTCTTTTGAAGTTTTCTTATAATAGATTCTAATAAAAAGTCTAGTATAATAGATAATAATATAATAAAAAGTCACTTAAAACGATTTTCGATAGTGTGTAAAATACTCTTCCCTTTTTAGGCGCATTAGCCTCATGGCTCCGGTGTAGAACTAAAGAAGAAAACTTTGAACAACAAACATGTTTTGGCTGCTGTTTGGGTTGTATAAATGTTTTTTTTTAAGAACCATTCTTTGACAGTTCTGATTCTCACATGCCCACTGTATGTGCTTTTGGCAGCGGACAGAGGTTAGAATGGGCACTCTGACCTGTCTGTGACCACGCAGGCCCACAGGCAGCAAGATGCTCTGTGTTCTGACACCTTTCAATCAAAGCCAGCGTTAATTTCTTAGCATTAACAAATTGTTTTATAGTAGATCATCTGTGGGGCCACCCCACCTGCAACAGCCTCACTTTCAATGCACATGTAGCAGCGTGTTGTGAAAAAGCATTATTAATGAGAAATGTATTACTAACGAGAAACAAATAATACTGTTATAAACAAGCATGGATGCACAAAGGTGTCTGCCATCAGTTGTGGCCTTGGTGCTTTGTTCAAGGGCACAGGAGCCAAGAGGCGATGGTGAGATGATAAAAGTCAGGCTTCCTCGTCAGTTTGGTGTGTCTGGACCCTTACATTTACCCTCAACATTTACACACTTTGTTTAGAAGCTCTGTGTTCCATACTGCAGATTTAGGGTATGGACTTTTAATGAACTTATATTTCTGTTCTTATTATTATTATTAATAGTAGTATTACATTTATTATTATTAACTTACATTCCTATGAATAATAATAATAATAATAATAGTAGAAGAAGAAGAATAGAAATATAGTTCATACCATAAATCTGCAGTATGGAACACAGAGCTTCTAAACAAAGTTATTATATGAATAATAATAATAATAATAATAAGTATTATTATTATTGTTGTTGTTGTTTTTGTTGTTGTTGTTGTTGTTGGAATTATGATTATTATTTTGACTTCATGTTATCAGTTAACAACTGCTTTGGTCTTTGCTATTCAGTGTAATGTGTCACTTCATAGGCCTGCCAAAATAACATTTTCTGTTAAAAGAAACAACTACAGGTCACGGAACTGTAAATAGGCGTCACTTTGAGTCCGCCGCACCATTTCCTGGGTTCCTTACCTACAGAACATAAAGCTGGATATCAAAGTCTTAACTAAAAGATCTAGAACATGAATTGATTCATTCAGGAGTTCTGTATTATCACTGGCAGCTTGAGCAGAGCCTGATGGAGCACTGATGCTTGGTTTCCGGTTTAGTGGTGGGCTAAGCAGTGTTGTTTTTGGTAAACTGTGGTAAAACTTTATGAGGCTGAAACGCCCCTGATCCAGAGAAGAGTGGCCATGCATTGTTTTTCTTGTGATATATGACTACTGTGGGATTTGTTCTGAATTGTGTTTTTAACTATTCACATCCATCCAAATGCTTCACAAGACCTACTGGCCTACAGCAGAACATCGACCTCAAAACTGTTACAGGAGTCATTTTCATGACTGAAAAGTTTCTCAATTAAAATTTTCTCAGCCAGTATTGATCTCACTGAATTGAACTGACTGAAACCTAATGGGAAAGAAAATCCCCCACAATAAACCTAAAAAAAATTCAAATAAAGCTGACCTCTACATTCTGACAAAGCCCTACAATGAGGAGCTTCTGAACAAAGACTAGCGTGGCCCATCCCCCATTGGTCCCAAAACACGCAGCCCAACACACAGAGGAAGAGCACATGGGATCGTAACTGCTGAACAGACAGGAGTTCGTACTGAGCGGCTTGTTTACATTCGCACACTTTTCACCTTTCAGAGAGTTTTCTTTAGAGTGAAAAACACTTTCAGAACATTGTCAGGCTTTACTGGAACTCTGGCTGCTAAAGCAGCAGTTTGTAGTTTGTGCTTGTTATTGTTACTGTGAAATTACAATTACAATTACAAGTGAAGTACACCAGCGATTAAGTAAGTTTAGAAATAACAGGCTGAAACCTGCAAGCAGAACAGACAACTGTATTAATCAAGACTAGAGAGGCAGGAAGAGGCCTTTAAGGTTATCTTCTTCTGGTTTTACAAAAACTATTTTAGCTGATACTGCATTTATATGAGGGATAGAGGTAAAACTGACCATCCAGAACTGCTCTAGAGTCCAAAATAAAATGTTACAGAAAAACAAAATAGTCACAATGAAAATAATGTGAATATAAGCACTTAGCATTTAAAGTAATATAGAGTAAAAATCAAGCACATATAAGAAGAATAAGGCTAGTTATATATCCCAGTCAATGTTATACAGGTTGGTTTTAAATTGTTTCTTGTTTATTAGTAGTAATTTAGGATTAGTATTATTATCATCAATACAAATAAAAACTAGTAAAAACATTTGAAATAGAATTCCGAGAGATATTTGGCTAAAACTGGTCTAATGAGATCTTATGGTGTTAATACTCAAACTGCTGCGTCGTGTACAAGTTGTAGTGTGTTTGATGTGACTGAGCAATTAATTACAATCAATTTGCATTTCTAGCAGGTCCTTTTCAGTATCAAATCCAATCCTAGTGCATAAAATCCAAAAAATGTATTTCAGAAATGAGCTGTGTTAAGGAAGCAAACTGCCTTGTTTATTTTTACTTTAAACAAAGGTCTCCTACTTTACAAAACTGCTCTTTAACATTCCCTACATTCCAGCATAGTTTTTTTACTTTCTTACTGCTTTCTTTAGCTAATTCTGTGTTTAATTCTATTTTGCTCTGGTGAAAAAAATAGTATTTTGTGTGTTTGTCTCTACGAAGTCGTGTGCTTGTACTGAAATGACATTTGTGATTGTAGGGGAGAGAGGGCATGGCCTGACATTTTTTTTTTTTTTTTGATAAATAATTTCAAGCTAAATATTCGCGCAACATTAGTGATTGGCCTGGCTAATTGCACTAACTCTACCAAAATCTTGTGATTGTAGCACCTAATTTGCTTGTGCAAGACGCTTAACACCGTAAACCTGCTGTACTCGCAGGTAATGATGCCATGGGAATACAGTAAGAAGACCAGAGACAGCTCGTGGTCTGGTGGTCAGGGAGTTGCCCCTGCTATCAGAAGGTTGTAGGTTTGAATCCCAGGACTGCTAGTGGCACCACTGAGGTACCTTTGAGCAAGGTACCATCCCCATACACTGCTCGCTGTGTTCCTGGCTGCCCCCTGCTTTACTTGGTGAATGGGTTAAATACAGAGAAAGAATTTCACACTGGTCACACTGTGCTGTGGTGTGTTGACATATGACTAAGTGGTCACTTCAGTAATCTACTCGAATCTTTTTAACTACACACAGTTTTGTGTTACATTTTATTCTTTATACGGCTGCACCCCATGAGCCCTTAGTTTTTCTTGACACTGAGTTTGTGTGTGTTCTTTTACAGTTGGGTCAGAGCGGGCGGACTCTGTTGATGATTTCAACCAGCATGGTCAGTCCAGTGTGTCAATCCAGGTCATGTCACCGACACCTTATAACACACCTGCGCCACAGAGCGCACCCAACACTGCCGCCTCCCCTGGTCTGCTCAGTCTAGAACCACGTGACTTCCGCACAAACAGCCACTTTCCAACAGTGCCCAGCCCTCACACTCTGCAGAGCACCTCAACACTGACTAAAAAACACAGCAGTTCACACCAGGAGGCCGGGGGAGTTTAGTCCTTACTCTCATGGTAATCCTTCTCACACTGGTTTTATATAATCGCTTTTATGCTGGATATGACAATACTTTAAACATCTGTTGACAAATTCAGTGATTGCAGATTTCCATGTTTCATTTGAAATGTTTTTTTTTCTCTCCCTGTAAGAACACTGAGTAGCAGTATATTACAAAACACGTGTGCATTTTTATACGATCTGGTTATTGTCTTTGTTTTTGTTTTGTTACACTTCCATTCTAAACAGGAGGCAAAGCCATTAAGCGTCATATCCTTTATGCGCTCACACTGAATTTCCATGTCCTGTACAGCAGGAAGCCAGATGACACCTCTTCCTATTTTAAGGAGGCTCAGGAAATGTGCAGGAAGAGGAGATGGTTTACGTTTCACCGACTACATAACCTACTTTAGCAAATTTCTGTAAACACTAGTAAAATCTTATATTTGTCCCTTGGCTTCATAAGAAAAACATTTTGAGTCCACTGTATAACTCTATATAACGCTATATTACACTAAATCGTTGTCTAAAAAAATGTATTTTGCCATTTACATTGTGTGACGGTTTCATGGTAAATAAAACAGAAATGGAATCAATGCTTCAAAATTGATTTCTAATAAATACAGACATCAATATTTAAATAAAATTACATTTAAAGTAAAGGATATTTTACCATCTCCTTTAAAGTAACCATTGTGGAAAGTCTTCTTTTGTTATTTTTCCCCTGACACTAACAATAAATTCACTAATGTTACTGAATTCTCTGATTCAAAGGGTCTTTCTTGGGTACAATATCAGAATTTCGGACTGGTCTTGGAATTGACACAGCTCATCAGAAAGTAGAAACAAGTCAGTTAAAAATTAAGCTTATTACACACACATTCAGAGCAACACGACAAACTGAATGAGAAGGTGTTCGAAATCCTCTAAAATCCATGTTTGTTGATGTCACATGTACGAATTTAGGGAAGATTCATTCACATGACAGGTCGGACAGCTTAAGTAAAATGGTATCAGACGTAATGAATAACCTTTTAAAATAACAGCACCTATTCATATTTGTTGAAGTGCTAAACTTTTAGCAGTTTTTAAAGCTTGAGGCATGAAGAGCGAGCAACCTTATTATTTTGTCAGTTTTTGATATACTTTCTTTTTTTCTACAAGAAGCTCATTGTGAAATTGGCTTAACATTATCCTGAGAGTTTAATTCAGTAATTGCATGCATTTAGCTGCTGGTATTTGTTGTATCATACATTTATTGCATACATTTTTTTGTTAATTGATTTAGCTTTTGTAATGAGCTATGTTGTGTAAGTCATGCAAATGTGGTGGTGGTGGCCTAGTAGGTAGGATACTTGCCTCTGTGCCAAGAGGTCATGGGTTCGAATCCTACCCGCAGCATACCACCACTGGGCAAGGCCCTTGACCCCAATTTGCTCCAGGGAGACTGCCCCCTGTAGTTAGGGAATGGAAGTCGCTTTGGATAAAAGTGTCTGCTATATGCCGTAAATGTAAACCTCCTAGACACTAGAAACTATGTTTTTTACTCGTTTGAAATATTGATATACTGACTCGGTTTATCGTTTTTGTTTTGGAGCATGCAGCATGACAAAAAACACCTTTCTCTATGTCCAAGACATTTAGAATTACAACCAAATGACGTGTGCTAAGGAAATGTGAATGTTTGCCCATCATCAAGTATAACAATGTCAATGGTAAATTAAATCGTTCTTTCATGACACAACCGTAGTACGTCCAAATGCCTTTTTTTTTACTCCAAAAATTCTACAAACTCCGAACATAAACTACAAAGATGACACTTTATTCAGCTATTGTCTGAAATCTTTCACAGAAACAGTAAACGTTTTTTTTTTTTTTTACTGGGAAAACAAGTTCCACACAGAGGCATGCTGCATCACAGCTATGAAACTGGCACCACTCTTTAATGGTTGAGTCTGAAGGCAAGACAGTTAAGGAGTGGGTCATTTGTCATTTGGACCATTTAAAAAAATCAGGACGCAAGATACTCAGTAGTATAGAAGAGCTCAGGAATACAAACTTCACATACAGTATGATGTGCAGATCTCACCATTGGTTTACTATAATTACTGAACACAGAGATGTATCTAGAACTACGGTCCTTCTCTTTCAGATCAATCCCAGAACATCAAGGGTCGAAGCAGTTTAAGTGCATTTGTACTGCAGGAGTATGTTGCAGGCAGCTTGAAGGCCATTTTGGCCCACCCTCCTTTTGATACACCACCTCTTACACTGTAGTCACTACAATGTGATTCATGAAATTAAAGACATCTTAATGCCACCTTGAAATACACTCTGATGTCACATGAACTCAAAAGTATTTAACAGCACCTCAGAAAATGTTAACATGTGGATGTGAGCATGCAGGTAGTTGACAAGTGCAAATTCTACAAGGTGTGTGTGTATAGATATATGTGTGTGTGTGTGTGTGAGTATGAGTATATATATATATATATATATGGATATACTTCACACATATGTATATGGGGCTGTGTATATACCACAGTCATGTGCCTTGTTTCTCCACCTAATTAGTTTTCTGAATTGCACAGGTCCATTGAGCCTTAACTTTCGAAGTGTCTTTAATATTGTATAATTAATGTGAAAGGTTTCTGTACCATTTACAACAGAGTATCGCTAGTGGTTTGAGACTGTAGTCATTATGTAGTGTTTACTACATTTAGCAATATTATCATTATCATCAAATGCCATATATCACTATCTCTTTGTGTATAAATCTGATTACCCGAGGTCTAGAGACAGCAGTGCACACAGTATTGACATAATGAGCACTGTAACAGAAGCAAAAGAAGAAAAAAAAATACCATGGAAACTGTATATTACTTTTCACCCGGTAACTGTTGCAGACCGGACAGGATTTTTGTCCTCACAGGCAACAGCAAGATTGAAACAAAAAGTTGACACAATGTTGGATCCCTTAATCAAAACTGAATTCGTCTTCATAGTTAATGAAATAAAAATAGTTAAAATACTACTTATAAAATACAAAATTAACCCATCCATCGCATAAAAAGTTAGAGGGGACACCAATCCAGCAATTCCACAACAGGAAAAAGGGAAAAAAATGTTTATTGAGAAGGCTGTGTCCTTATTGTTATCTTTAGTAAAAAGGAAACAAAAAACAAAAAAAAACAACAGAAAAAGTCACTAGTATGTACATTTCAATTACCAAGAAGACGGGAATAATATTACACAGAGACCCTGTAAAAAACCGAGTCTGTCTTGGCACAGGACATCGTCACAGATGGAGAAAAAGGAGAAGCGTGTTTCCCGACAACACAGAAGCACTGCGTGCACCCCACTCTCTCTCTCTCTCTCTCTCTCTCTCATATACACACACTGGATCATGATTCCGCAGTTGCCCATTTCCCACTCAGACGGGGTTCTTCCATGTTCCACGTGTCTAATAACAATCGGTCCCCTCTCAAAAGCACAGTGTCACCGTCCTTCCTCCTCAACCCATCTTTTTCTACACACGCCCTCATCGGTTTGCCTGATCTGGAACAGTGAACTGACTCATGAGATGTGAAGCTCATAGCGGATTTATATGTAGTGAATCACAGTATGTCATTTATCTACCCAGCAATCCCTTTTCTGGGATAAAGCTCACTTTGGGAGTCTGTCTCAATATCGGCATGGCAACACCAACAGTCCGACTTCATATCACTCTCAAATAAAAACTTGCATATAATGAAAAGTCACCTCTGTGCAAATTTGTCTAATTTAAACTGTATATAAAGTAACAACTGCTTTTAAAAATACTGTTCAGGTAGTAAAAGACATTAATGGGGGTGGGTAGAGAGTGCTCTGTGTGTGTGTGTGTGTGTGTGTCTGTGTGTGCATGATTGCAGACGTCTGACCTAGATTCACAATCCACCCCAACACCCAGCCCTGTTTCACCCGTCCCGCTGCTCTCAGCCTGACTTAAAATCATTCTGAGCGGCTGGGCCGGTGTTGGGGGGCAGAGGAGACCAAACTGAACTCCTGGGGTGAGAGACGGTTGTAGTTTCATATATATATATATATACATACACCCCAGAGCCAGCCACTAAATGGGTGCTGCTAAAACTGAAATTCAACTGGACTGAGGTTTACACCCACAACCTAGAGAGGAAAAGCTTTGTTGCGAAGGTCAGGTCACTGCAGTGTAAGGGGAAAGCAGTCACACACACACACACGCACACACACACAGACCATGAAGGCCTGCAAATGTAAGATTTTTCTTCTCTTTACCCTGAAATAACCTTACTTTAATGCCCCTGAAGCAATAGTAGAGAGTCACACTTGAATGATTATGAGTATTTTGAATGAAAACATGAATTACTATTATCAGGCTTAAGATTAAGCCTAAGATAAAAGTCACTAAAAGTAAACCTCTCTCAACCTCACACAACTGTAGAGCAAGACCGATGTAAACAGTAGCCACGTTTCCATCCAGCAATCAAATTAATGTCAAAGGAATACCTAAAATGGCATAAAAGAATTACACGATTCAGAGTAATCTTCTATTGGTTCTGTACAAGAGCGTAAAACTCTCCATGGCACTTTCGGAAATACACTTCTGAGAAATACCGAACGAGTTTACAGACAAATCTTTATTGATGAGCAGCTGCTCGTTGCTGTTTAGTTTCATTTCATGGCTGTATTTAAAACTGTAGAGAAAGAGCAAAGAGAAAATGCACAGGCAGCGGCTCAGGAAACGTCGGCATCAAGCACCTTTATGTTTATTTACTGTCTAATATCTTTCAAGAAATAAAGTTACATTTAAATGTATAATTTCTTCATTGGTCCACTGGAATTTGCTGTTTCTGTTTCATTGCTATGGCCAGGCAACAAAAGAAACGGGAGCATTCACAAAAGTCCGTTCTATTTGTATTTACAATATTTATTTCCAGTGCATTTAGTTGCATTCAGTGCATTTTCCAGCAACAAATTTGTGACTTCACATATACTTTTATGTGACTGATTGTATTTTATATTTGTTGTTTAGTCTCTTTTTTATTCAACATGTGGATGGAAACATGGTTACTGAGGAAAATATCTGTAGAAACTGGAAAATCACCAGTATGTGCTCTGTATATCTTAAATAGGGAATTACTGAAATGAGTTGTTTAACTCTGAGTCACAGCTATAATAGTTACAGTATTCTTTGCAATACTCCTTCAGGGTCAGACACTCTTCCATGCACACATTTCAAGAGTCCTCACTCATTCCAGTCACACTGCAGTGCTGGGGGTCGTTCCCCCAAATCAGTGGTGTCATCAGGGCTTTGCCCTCCAAATTCTACATCTTTTGTCCTTCTCCTCTTCTTTCCATCCCCTCTTTCCTCACTGCTCCTTTACCACAGCTGTCTTCCTGTATATGTGGGGGGTGCAGACGGTACCTGTGCAGTAAAAATAATAGAAACAGCTCATCAGAAATAAGCCAAGACACATATAGGCATGGAAAAAATAAGAGATCATTTCCCCCTATTTTTCTGTTCACTGTTTGTACAGTTTGCGGCAGTGAAAAATAATGTAAGAGTGTTGTGTAGTTTAACATTTCCAAGGTATAATAAATTATTTATATGTATTATTTTTACATTGTCTACAAACATTTTTTTGAATCGAGAGTGGTCAATAGTGTATAAAACAATAGTGACCTGCACATTTTACACAGACACACTCCCACACATTACAAAAGCAATAACTAAAAAAAAAATGATGCAATCTCTTATTTTGTTCCATGGCTGTATAGCCAAGAATGACAGAGTTCACTGGATCTCCAACAATCCGCGGCGTTGTGAGCAAAGCACTTACACACATTCGGTCTAAATTCATTGACCCATCAAGCTTTTAATAAACTGAGCATTTAGTAGCAGTGGAACACTCAGAAGGCACTTGCCTGATTCAAAGACTGCAAATCTTGTATACTGTAAACCATTTCCACTTCACACCCCGTCGTTGTGGTGAAAGCTATACATTTAAGATCATACTACGGTCAGTAATTCCAGATAATAGCTTTAGTTTTCACCCGATATGCAGCCATACACTTCTCTGTATTGTCAAGTGTTCACAGACTTAATCACAATAAGAGTTTAGGCTGATGAGCCTGGATCTGCTCTAATCCTTTCAGATGGACATACAGATGACACAAGCAGTCTTCTCAGAGTAGCCCGACGTCTTTTAGGACTGAAACTGATGCTGTCCTGTGCTTTTGCGGGTTTATTTATATATATAGTGGCAGTGAGGGGGAAGAAGTCAACATAGCGAGACATAGCGAGACTCCCACTGCATACAGTCAGGAACAAAAATACACAGTCATACCTGAACCATACAGTTCTGTGCAAAAATCACCCTTTCGTTGACTTGATTTTCGATTAAAACAGGCTTTACATTCCAATTATGAAGTTTCCTCAGAAAATAACCCGATAACGTTCAGCAAAGTCCATAAAATCAGTATTTAATTTTTCTACTCTTTTATTTTTGTGCACCCCTCAGTCACTTTAACTCTTCCATCCTTTCTTTTTTATCTTAAAACCAGTGAGCTACAACAGAAGCTGCTCCCAACGGTGTCAGTGACATCATGTCACCCTTCACAGAGACACAAGCATTTGGGGCTTTCCAGTAAAGCGGGTTCCTTGATTGATGCTTTAAAATGTATTCAAAATTGGACTTGCTAGACATGGTAGACCACCAAAACTGTCACCATTGGTTAAACAGTACTTTTAAGTTTAATCTTTGAGAGATAGAAGAAACTTTCGAGAAACATCAACAGTTGATTCTGTCCATCTTTGCACTTTGCACAAGACAAAGCTACAGGTCTAAAAGAATGTACATAACAAATTCGTTCCAAAAACGCTCCCCTAACTCTCTGAATTTTGGCCATGGGAAGGTTTTATCATTATTAAAATTGTCCAGTCTTCTTGATATTCCCAGGATGTTCCTAAGAACATTCCCTCAACATTGTGTGCAATGTCAATGTAACATTCTGGGAACATTGATTTGGATTTCTTCATGTTCCCAGAAAGTTCTTCTGAAACTGAAAGAAGTTAGATTGGGTTCTGTTTTCCTGCTGTCTTTGTTGACTCCCAGGTCACCACACTGCTATAACGTGGGTTTTGATTCAAATACAGCAACCAAAGGCGGGAAACAGTCCACAGAAAATGTTTTAATAAAGAAGGTCGGTACTATACCCATTCTCAGAACATTCTTAGACTGTTCAATTGTCAAATTAACAGGCAAACAGTTCCCAAAACTTAAACATTTTGGGAACATTACAAAAACTGTACATTTTGAGTGTTTTTTTTAATGATCATTCCTAGAACATGAAACTGTCGCTGGAAATCATGGTGAGGCAATGTTCTGACGATCCTCCATCTACCCTAAGGAAAATGTTCTGAAAACAGTAAGATAACCTGGCATTTTATTTAAATTTGTGATTGCAAATGAGGTTGAGGCAACATTCTAGGAAACTGAAGCTGGGACAACTAAGAAAACTTAGTTGGACTTTTTGCACATTTTTTAAATCTTCCAAATCATTGTTCCGATAACCAAAATGGAACTTTAAACGATTTAACATTCAAGCTTTCATAACAATGCCTTGTTTAAATTAATGTCATTTCTTGCCTTTATATTTGTCGCTTCTTGCCTTTATATTTGGCCCTATATATCAGTCTTCACATACCGGCTCGATCTGAACAGACCAGATGAGAGATGTCTGACATTTATTTTACATGAGGTAAAAGAATGATGTACTCACTGCGCCCCCGTTCAGTATCATGGTCATCTCAGTAGGCTGGTAGACGTTACTGCGGAAGGGAGCGCTGGGTCTGGTTCCTGTGTTCCCATTATGGTGTCCTCCACTTCTCAACCCTAACAATGAAAACATCTTAGCATTTTTTCCTTTTTTCAATGTCGAAAGCACAAGCACTTTTTTAAATTACTACAAGTTTAATGTTACTGTTTATTCGAGAGGTGTATACCTGCAGCGTTTTCGTCAAAAGCATATCCCTGATTCTCTACAAACTGCCTGTGTGAGAGCGGGATGTCTTCATCAAAGCTGGTCTCTCTAATGCGTGAGGAGTTTTGTGAGGTGTCAAAGTAATCTGGAGCGGAGGGCTGAGGTGGAGGTTGTAGACAGGTATGGGCCTCAGGTACAGCGTGGCATAGCAGCAACAACCAGCCCTGTGCCACCAACGCCACGGCCAGTGCAGGTTCGTCCCAGTCTGGAGCCTTCCCCAGCGCTGCGTTCCCGTAGAGGTAGAAGCTCATCCAGGCAGCCCACAGTAAAATAGACAGCAGGCAGGAGACCAGGAGCCATACAGCATTACAGCGCCACGGCTGAGCCTTCCCACATAGCGCCAGCACCGCTGCCACCAGGGCAGCAAGCAGAAGTGCCAGCACGTACGAGCAGGCCAAGGCGAAGTCCAGCGGCTCGTACTGGCAGGCAGGCTGACCCTGTCGAAGCACCGTCAAAAGCAGCCACTCAGCTGCCACGATGCCCTGGACTGCCGCTAGCCCGAGAGCAAGGCCAGTGAGGGCACATCCACCTGGGCAACGTCGCTCCCGCACTAACTGCCGCAGCCTCACTCCCTGGGCCAGCATGCAGGAGAAGCACAGGCCGAACAGAGCTCCCCATAACGCACGACGTACCATACACAGGCTCTCGTTGCGCTCGATGAGGTAGGCAAAACTCAAGCCAAACAAGCCCACAATGCCTACAAGCAGCAGGAGGATGGGTCCCACGCCACTTCGCTTCTCAGCCTCAGTCACTGAGCGCAGGCGGCACAGCAGCACCAGAGCCAGAAGAATGGCGGACAGAGTGCCTCCAGCAGCCAAGGCCTCCACCACCACGCCCCAAATGGTTTCCAGGTCGCACAGGAGGGTGTAGGGGCGCGTCAGGCCGATTCCACAGCCCCACGGTACTGGAGATTCTTCGCTCTGAGCAAAACTCATGGCCAAGACAGGGAGGAGGAAGATCAATGCAGGAAAATATAACATCTGAAAGAGAGAATGAAGAGGCACAGCATAAATTTCCACTACTGACCCACACCGCTCGCCCCCACAAACACAACATTCATCAGATCAAGACACACACACCCATACTAACAACGGACACGAGTGAAACATTCATCCATTATCTGAGCAACTTATCCTGACCAGGGTCAAGGCGATGCTGGAGACCATCCCAGCAGTCCGAGTGGAGTAGGGATGTCTCGATTAACCGCTTGCACGATTAACGGCAATTTAAAACGGCACGGTTAATTAATCGTAAAGGCTCCTCAACTCTTCAGCTCTTAAAAATGTAGATTATGACAGTGCTATCAACAGATTGGCGGGACTCGACCACAACGAAAATGTTTTACCAGCGATGCATTTGTGCTACAAACACACAGACAGTACAATCAGACGAATATGACGAATGTGAATATGCTCACATTTTTGCACTTTACTATAAACAGAACAGAACTGAAGCAAGCACTCCGGACAAAAAAGTATCCCTTTGTTTGTATACCATTTATGCACTGTCCTATTTGTTTATGGGCTTTGTGTCTTGAAAATAAAAGGTAAAAACCTCTAAAGAATGGAACTGTCTACATTGGGAAATGAATTCATGCAAAATAATTGTGATAATCATAAAATCGTGATTATTTCCCAGACGATAATCGGGCCATCAAAACCTATATGCGTTACATCCCTACAGTGGAGGAACACACAGGGCAGGCAGGCACACAAATGCACAAACACAGAGAGTCTATGTGCAACACAGCATCTACGTGCATGTCTTCTGACTGTGAGAGGAGCTGAACATGTAAACTCCACACAGAACAGACCCACCAGGCTGGGATTCGAACCCAGGACTTTCTCGCTGCGTCGCTCATGTGTGAAAAAGCTTTTACTAAAAGTGAATAGCATTGATTATCTCATTACAGTGGCACCTGTCAAATGGTGAAATATATTAAGCAGCAAGTGAAGAGCCAGTTCTTGAAGTTGATGTGCTGGAAGAAGAAAAAATGGGAAAGCAAAGAGATCTGAGTGAGTTTGACATGGTTCAAATTATGACGGCTGGTCAGAGTATCTCCACAACGAACATCCAAAAAAACATAACCACTGAACCAACAGCAGAGTCCTGGGAGAACGAGGCTCACTGATGTGGGGAGTGAAGACTAGCCCATCTGTTCCACCCCAGCAGAAGAGCTGCTATAAAATAAACTGATGAAGATGCTGAAGATGCTGAAGATGTCCTCTTACAGCAGGATGATGCCCTGCCACACTTCAAAAACTGTTCAGGGATGGTTTGAGTTTAAGGTGTCGACTTGACCTCTGAATTCCCCAGATCTCAATCCGATCAGGCATCTGTGTGTAACAAACCAGTCAAATCCAGGGAGGCCTTACCTCACAAGAGGAGTCAGAGGATCTGCTGCTGACAGTTTGGTGCCAGATACCACAGCTCATCTTCAGAGGTCTTGTGGTGTCCAGGCCTCAGCAGCTGTTTTGGCAGCATGAGAGTGACGTACACAACATGGGGCGGGTTATTTTAATGTTATGGCTGATCAGTGTGTCAGGGATCCTCATCTCCAGTTTTGTAGTTCTCCTCAAAGACACTCACTAACCTGGACTCAGGCAGGTGTGTCTGATCAGAAACTTCAAGAAACTGTGCAGATCACTGGCCCTCCAGGGCCTCCCTCCCTCCCGCCCTGGTGGATGTGCTATTTATTATGCCATTTATTTTCAGACTGTTTTGTTGGTGCACTTATAGGAAATATGCTACAGAAATAAACACCGCACATATTTGCATAGTGTAGAAATGACACCCGATGCCTTTGCTTCTTGAGTAGAAGTTCAAAATTAGCTATGCCCTTTAGCTGGGCCTAACTGGGTTCCCCTTCACTCTGTGATCTCGTTTCACACAAAGATTGTTCCACGTGAGAGACGGGAAGCCTTTCAAAAGTTCTGCGTCTGACTGAGGCATTTACTGGTAAAACAATGGCCGAGAGCTCACTGAACACCCTTTCAGTGGGTGGCTGTACTGAGAATCATTTTGCCAAATGAGATATGTGAACGAGAAAAGCATCTTTTGAAGTTTCAAGAACCTTTATATAATGTTAATATACAAGAAGAACTCTTAAACTGGTGTTTGATAAGTGAAGGTTCTTCAGATTCACAAATGACATATTTGTTAAGAGAACCAAAGGGGTTTCTTCTATGGCATTGTCCAAAAAAACATCTGTGCCAACTTGTTTGAACAGTGTAGCTATAAATATCTCTTGTATAGACAAACGCGAGGGGTGACAGGGCCAGGGTTTCAACACTCCGCAGTCCTGTGGTACGGGAAACTGGTTTGGATCTTCACAGTACACTACAAAGGCAGCGGTTCACCACAGCTTCCAGCAAGAGCGGACAACACAAACCGCCTGCCTTTTATTTGCTATGCACAATATGTCTTTATGTTGAGTGAAAGGTATTCAGCTCAGTGCATCCTTCACTCTCTGGGGCCATTTTATGTAGCCACTCAGATCAGCAGGGCTCCAAGTATTGGGCATGTAAGTTATTACATAACCTGAGAAAGAATGTCCCAAAGCTCCTACACCTCACGATCTATCTTTACACTGAATTTTACTCGAGAAACAAGAGAAATTATAAACAAAGGAGCAATCACAAGATCTTGATTGGCTGGTTATTGGGTATTGGGTTTGAACTATTAGGCTATTTGGGGTAGCACTTCCTGAGACAGCGTCAGTGCCATGTTCCCATAATGTGGTGCTCTGGCAGAGGCCATGATTGCCATGGTAACATCAGCACAGAGCAGAAGGGAGGGAGGCCAGAAGGGTTCGGTACATCAACAACAGCTTTCTCCCAGACCAGGAACCCCTTTCCAATGCTAATCAAGGCTTGTGAACACAAGAAAAGGCTGCAAACCATATGAAGGTCTATCAAGTTTAGAGAACACAAGAGACCATTTATTCACCTCTCAGACTCTCTGGTGTCACCGACTGCAGTGAAGCCTCGTTAGGGGAGACTTTTAGATTCTGGAAATGATCTCTATAATTATGGTCTTTTCATCTGTATGCATATGATTTATTTTCCCTTTGCTCATCCTCTCCAATTAAATCAAAAGTGCTATAAGAATTATCCCCCCCCCCAACCAGCTCCTCCCGCTGCTGTAACTCCACATACTGTCACATTCAAAGATGTGCAGTGAAGGAGTTGTCTCTCTCTCTCTCCTCTCCCTCACCAAACACTTGGCCCAATCATAACCCCCCCCCCCTTCTCTAGCTGCCTCACTGTTCCTCACTTGTTTCTCCCTCCTTCTTTCTTTCCCTCTTATGTAAGAGCAAAAATCCAGCTCTTTCCAGTTCTACTGCACGACTACAGCAGTGGCATCCTCCCATTATATCCTCCCATCCTAAATGGCCTATTTCACAGAGCAAATCATGCAAGCAAGGTGACTGCAATTGTTTCAATTATTATTTCATACACCATCAGGAAAATAAAATGTACAATCAAAAACATCTACCACACAAAAATGTTTGAACTTTAACAAAAACAGTTTCATTTGACATGTAAAGAAAAAACAAAAACGACCTTAAAAGGGGTAAAATGAAATATTATGTAATTAAATATTCTGCTGATTCAAAAAAGACTTGCTTGGTAGGCTTATTTTTCAAATTATGAATATTAAGTAAGTAGCGTACAGACTGTTGTGTTTATGCTGACACTGTAGATTTATGCAAAATCCATCATGTCTCATAAGGCTGTGCAATAGGATGAAACTTATTGTTACCCTGATTAAATGATGTCACAACACGGTGTTCTGAGCATCTTATGGGCACAATTAGAACCTAATGACCGACCAACTACACACGCGATTGCAAAGAGAGCATAAATCTGCCAGTACACCTGTTCCAACTTATCAAAATGAAACGGTGAGATATGTATCATGAAAAAAAGGATCATGACGTGATATTTTGCCATATCAGTCACTTCTCTCATGTGCGTTTCCCTTTCCAATTTTTTAACCCTTGATTGTCGCAAAAGTGCAGTACGGTAGTTTATCTCAGGGTATACTAGCATTACTCCCAAAACTAACCCTGACCCAAACTAATGTAAAGAAGTAACTCTCCAATACAGCACCATTCACCTTCCTGAATTTCTGCCAGCATGCAGGAAGGTCATATTAGGGGGTTCCATTTTGCAGCAGGTTTGTAAAGAAATATTACCATAGGGTGTCTAATGTTTGTGACTGATTCACACACGACTGATAACAAATCTTTAAATAAATTACAGAGATGGTAGTGTGTTCATTTATGTATTGTCACAACATTCCCCAATCAATTGTGTCCACTGTTTAATATCCTAACATTTATATTAATAGCTTAATATCTGACTTTTTAGTGAACATGTGTGCCAGTACTTTTATCATTAGCCAGGAAGCCAACCCTAGAAATCGTGACATGAAATCAAATGACATGGGTTTATTAGCATTAAAGGTTTTACCAATAAGTGTTGTACAGTTTAGGCTAATAGTCATTGCCTTGATAATGAATAGAAGGGCACCAATATTCCTTTCCCAGAGAATATGACAAGATATTTACGTAAATGTCAATTCATACAGGACTGAAATAGCTTGGGTGTTATTGTTATAGCTGCCATAACTTTACAGAGTTTACGGTCCATAACAATGTGCTACCATGGTGTGTTTGGACAGGAATAATGTTGCAGAGCTTCTCTGAGTCAGCTGGTCATGAGTTTTTGGAAAAGATTTCATCCAGCCTTTCAGTAAGACATGACCAATTTCTCCACAGAATCAAAATCTCAGCACAAACTTTCACTGCCCAATTACAAGCAGCACCGGTCACAGCGCCAAACAAACAATTCCCTCCAGATATTTCAAGTGCGGTTTGATTGGGAAGTGCAGTTATTCCCTCGGCATCTCATGGCATCTTTGCCTCCAGTAATCAGGGCTCATTAACATATGGTCTCACACTGTGACCATATGCTAATTGACTCAACAATTAACAGGCAAGATGTTTAATCTTCCTCCCAACTAAGCATTTCATTAAGATTATGTCTTTATCAGGGATCCCTTCAAACAGCATTGCATTATGTTCCAGCTGCATGCAATTACAAAACAGTTTTAATAACAGTTTCTCGAAAATTATGGATTTAAGCCCAAATCAAGAACCACAGAAACTGAATGGAGCTCCTGTGAAGTTCAGTAATGTTGGATCAACCTAGAACATCTGGGCTTAACACTAATGTATGTTATGTTACATCCAAATAGATTTTAATTAACATGTTCCTACTCCTCTCTCTCTCTCTCTCTCTCTCTCTCCCTCCCCCCCTTTCTCTCTCTCTCTTTCACCATTTCTTCTCTATACTGTGTTCGTATGTTTGTATCTCCCCGGTGGCTCTCTTTATCCTTTCTTTGAGTAACTAGGACTGCATACATCAAAACAAATACAGTTCCAACACTGGCGGACACACACACACACACACACACACACATACACACACCCACAAATGTGTGTGCACACAGAATCCTAAATTAAATAAAATACTGATGCATTGATGAGTGTCAAGGTGTTCACAGTCATGCTGAGTAAATATTATGGCATTATTCGTGTCTGTGTGTGGTGTCTGAACTGTATCTTCTTTAAGAGTCAAAAACACAACCATGTTAAAGACGAGGCCTTCAAATTCGTGTAGAATTGCTGGTACCACAATATTCGTGTTGTTAGAAAAACGTATAGAATATTATAGTTCTGAGGGCTGTGCTTATTCAAATATATAAGCATATTTTATTCATTATAAATATATGAGCAAGATATTGATCAAATGACATGACGTATAATATAAACTACATGTTTTCCAATATCTTTTTTTCATAATAAACAGGATTACTGGAAAACGGTACCAGATCTTTGGACTGGTTAAATGGGTTGGTTATGGTAGATAAACTGGTTATTAAACACAAAGGGTTCGTATAATCACACTGCATGTATAATAAACGGTTTATAGAGGCAAATAAGAAATAAATGGCCATGCACAAAGACATATAGACACACAAAATACACAATAATGAAGAAAAAGGTGACAGTGGTGGTAAATAAATATCCCCTACCTTCACCGATCAACACAAATCCTCTGCAAGCGAATGCGGCGATCACGTGTCACGCGGTTTTTGAGGGTCCAGAATTAAAAAATGTCACATTTCGGATTCGCACCCCGAAATTTCTGTCCTTAAACACGCTGGTTCGGCTCTGTGTCCCGGTTCGAGGTGGATTAGGGTCCGAATTCTGCAGGCTTCACTGCGTTAACACGGTGAAGCGTCCAGATCCTCATTCGAGGTGTCAGAACAGGGTCGAACTCGACGTTTTCCCGAGATCCTTTGATCAATTATGTGTGAACCGAACCGCCTCTTCTTTCCATAAATAAATCAGAGTGAACCTCATCGAATAACAGAACCGAACCCTGAACAGGACTGGTATGGGTATTGTCCATTTAATCCACTCGGATCTCTGGAGGCGGACCGAACCTGGCAGCTTCGGATACAAACAGACCCAGAGCCCCCCAGGCTGTCGGTGACCGTCGATGTTTGAACAGGCGACTGTCCTTTAAGAGCTTCAGGATCAGAACCGGGTCTGATTTTATTTATGAGACTCCAGTAATCTCTCTTCTGTCTCTCCGGGCTTCAAAGGCGCGTCCTCAGCTGTTCAGCTCGATCAGACCAGAGAACCGCTGATTGACAGCTGCCCCGCCCCCACAGCGCAGCCCTGCCCCTCACCCCTCAGCATGGCACTGCCCCGCCCCTCTCACAGCCAGGCTCCTCCCTCTCATGGCTTTCCACGGACAGGCCCCGCCCCCTCTCTACAAAGCCCGACCCGGCCCCGCCCCTTCACAGCTCAACACGACCCAACCCCGCCCCTTCACAGTCCAGCACCGCCCCTTCACAGCTCAGCCAGGTCGGAAACGTGTCCTGCAGGACTGTCCGGGTGTATTTTGGGCCATAAATGAGATTTTGGACCACAAAGAACTTTTGGGATGGTGTTAATAAAAATGCATGTCTAATTTATTGCAGCAAACTAGCCTGGATTTAGGACGAGCTTCAAATTCAGAATCTGTTTGTGTTAATAATAGTTCTGGCAAAGGAAGGAGCCTCAGGAAATCTGGCTGTGGTTCTTCAAGTCACTACCAGCACTGTTTTAAACCTCAGTGTTTCTTATAAGAGCCCACAGCAACTCATGACAGGTGTGGGTTCCAAGAGTGGGGGAGCCATGTAGGGGGATTTGAGTGTGGAGAATTAGATCTCCAGCCAAACAGAGGCTGACTGGGGGGTGGGAGGGGGTTAAGAGGTGGGTGAAGGCGGTGGGAGTCTGAACCACTCATATGACCCCATTCATCAGATAGAAAAAGAAATGATGGGTTTTGAACCCACTGAATATTTAACTGACTATTACAATACCAATCACAATAATCACAGAAACATTAACCAAATAACAATAACGTTAAAATTTACTGACTTTGTCACATATGAGTAAATTTACATTTTTCAGTCCAGTTTGTTTGTTACTGTGACATCTTGCCATTAAATTGTAAACGAACACTGAGCCAGACGTTCAGTCAGGTCCATATGGTGTCCTACATTAGAGCAGAATTAACACTCAAGCCCTTCGGTCCCTCTAAGACAAACTTTCAGTCGCTCACATGTAATGGATAACTTGTGTGAGTCTTGCAGATAATATTTACTGTCCCGTCTTAAAGTGTTACTCATGATTTGTATAAGAAATGAATGTGCAGCATAATAAAAAGTAAAAGGTTGTTCAAAAAGCTTACACACACACACACACACACACACACACATATATATACATATATGTTAAATTTTTAATTTGTGTCTTTGGATTTCACATATATAATCTACTCACTCGATCTGCAATATCTGTCACCTGCGTGATATTCTTTTGAGGTGCTTGTAACAGTTTCACCTGTTTACTTACATGTAGGCCTCCTCATTAGGCACTTTTTAGCCAAAGAGACTTACGAGTGTGGATTAGACTCTCTCACCTGCTTAAAGTATTAAAACCAGCTGGTCTTCTGCACAGAAAACACCTGTCAATAACTGATGGTAGTTCAGGTAAACCCTTTCTCTTTTCACCTCAGTGCACCTGTCCATTTACTCTTTTATTAAATTAAGTTCCAAAAAAGCTTTGTTGACAAAAAGCTTTCTGGATACCATCCATCAAACCAACAATCAGTTTCAAAGCAGTTTCTGCATTCCAATGAACTCATTATGATTTAAGAAATTGAGAACACTGTTAGCTAGCCATTCTAATACCTGTTTCCGCTATTGCTATTACAGAATTTTAGAAGTTTTCGAGTATAGATGTAAAAACACATATACACTCAGGTGTCTTTTCCGAATTTGTATCAGGCACAAACCGTAATGACTTAAGTCATTTAAGTCACTTAGGTAATTATTGAAGCACTACATGACTTGGTAATGGTTAGTAACCAAGTGAAACAGGGGGCTGCCACCAAAAGGGAGCGCCTGGGAAGCTGTGTGTTGGTACGGTATCTTGCTCAAGGGTACCTCAGTGGTGCCACTAGCAGTCCTGGGATTCAAGCCCACAGCCCTCTGATCACAGGGGCAACTCCCTAACCACTGGGCCACCAGCTGCCCATTTTATCCTAAAACGTGAGAGTATGTTAGGAAATGGAATCAAAATCTTCTCCCCTGACTGGCTTTTGATCAAGCTCCTGTCTGTTGTAAAGAAATTGTCTGTTGTAAACTCCATCCATCTTCAGGCCAAGGATTTTGGGACGTATAAAATTGCATTATGATCATGTTTTGATCAACACTATGTGACCTTTCCATTGGCATTTTTGTGACGAATGATCTATGGTCACTACTGACCTGACTGATTTGAAATACTGAATAGACGTTTGAAAGTGATGAATATACCAAGCTATTAGTAAGGTTTTTTTTTTTTTTTTTTTTACTTGGTTGCTGTGCCTCGTGAGCTAACTTAGTCTTATATGGCACGTCCTCTTTATGTTATGCTATGGAATAAAGTAAACACCCCAATGGACTGATCATAAATCAATATTAACACATTTATGTTGCAGCTAGATTTCTTCACTCTGTTGCTGCCTCCTGTTTTACTTTGCACAAGATAGATTTACAATGAGGTCCTTTTTCATCACATTTAAACACCAGTTTCTGCATAGTAGAGGTAAAACCATACAGAGGATACAGCGGTTTGGCATGTTTTTATTTGGCTTAGGATATTTGGCATTTTGTATTTGAAACGAAGCAGACAGTCAGGGATTAATGTCAGCTTTAATTTATACATCCATGCTGGGTGAACAATAGTTGAACCCATTTAAAAGTAAACCCCCCAATTCAAGATGCCATGAGTAAATGGGAAAAAAAACCAACTAAACAACACTATCATATTTATAACACGAAGATAAACCCTTCACCAGAGCCATAATGCTGCCATTTTCTGTTTGTGTTTGTTTCAGCGGCTCGAGTCTTTCGCTTCAGTAATCAGCATTCATCCTGCCGGTGCTGCTGGCAGACACATCATTTAAAGACAAAGGAGACGTCTCCACTGGACTCATTCAATACATGCCCAGGGTAACATGTATCACAGATCGGAAGCTTTGCAGGTGACTATGGGCGATACTATAAGCAACCACAACAGCCTATACTTTCATACAGCTATTAAATATCTCTTATACAATCTGTATGCTGGACAGTAAATAAAAGTAGCAGGGCTCTGTTCCAGGGTTAGACACAGGAAGGGGGGGGGGGGCCCTACGGAGATTAATCGGTATTGGGCGCTTCCAAAAAGAGCAGGAAGATTTTTGGAAACCAGGAGGATGGTCTCCTAGGAGGATGCCATGGCGACAGGATGAAAACTCTTGGTGCACAGACTTTAAGACAGTGGTACAATAGGTTTTCTACTGTTATAACTTACTTTGGACTTCCAGCCAACACTAACTGTGGGGTGGTTATGTAAGAATCCAAATAAACTAGAAAATAACCCTTATCTTCTCCAATTTCAGAAAATGTTTGAAAAAAAATCATCAAGGAAAAACGTTGCATGCTTTATTGAGAAAACCATTATCTGATGGTCCAGTTAAATGAACTGAAATGCCATCTAAAAATGGACCTGAAATCCACAGAGTAAATGTTGACCATTGTCCAATCCCTAATCTTTAAGATCAAATCAGCAATATTCATACATGTTGTAAAACTGTGTAAGTATTTGCTACATTTTTACTCCAATTATCTCGCTAGTCCTGGTGTAAATGGGCACAAAAATGGTTTAGATTGGATGTATTTTATTAGAAAAAGTAAATTACGCATAGGTTTTATCCTGAGCAATGTTCTATTGCTAAGACAAAATTATATGTTTGAAAACACTTGACGTTTGGATTGAAGTCAAGAGAAATGCTGCATAGTGGAAAAGGAAAAGATTAGGATTACATACATCACAAACTGAGACTTTTTCTTGTATGTTTACCATTTATCCTTTTAGTTCATTAGAGGCTTCAACCAGGGAAGGAAGCGAGACACTTTCTGAAGCACATAACCATTCTTGCAATCCATACTTTGCTCCTGACTCACTATGCCAGTGAGGAAGAAGACATCTCGGTACAGAGTGACGACAGGGCTGCCAGGTCCAAAACTGCAGTCGGCCTTAGTCTGCGGCACAGTGCACGCCATCTTATTGGTAACCTTGAAAAAAACAAAGAAACAAAAATTACCTTGCATATTCATTGCCAATCATAAAATGAACAGGACTAAGGATGGGGATTAAAAACGCATTAAACAGTTGCTCCTGATATACTACTTGAAACTGTGTTGCTTGAGACCAAACAAACAAACCAAAAAATACCAATGTGTAGAATTGTAACATCCCCAGTCAGCGTCCACCAGAGGCCTTTTGGACTTTAGGACTTTTACTTTGAAACTGGGGTTAATATTGTTTTATTTCCTTCAGCTGCTTTGTGTTTTGGTTAATGAGGTATTGAGAGTGTCCTTGGTTTACGAAGAGTATTTATGTTCCACTGTTTCTGAGTTTAGTTGTCCGTTCTCCCTCACACTACCCTTGGTTTTGTTTTTGTTCATGATTCCCTCTTTCAGTATTTTTAGGCCATCGAGCCTCCTTTTGTTTTTGTATCTTGGTTATTTATAAAGAAGCAAGTATGGAAGTCTGCGCCTGTGCTTTTTTTTTTTTTTTTGTGCCTCTTTCCTGAGCGAGCAAAGCCAGGATGTGACAAGAATTTATAATTTTCTGTGTGATAGTTTAGTTTTTAGTCTTACAAGAGAAACTCTATGTCTCAAATTAAGTCTTTCTATGTTGACAGAGGAAAATGAAACAAGATTTAGTTATATTTAGTTATATAGCTATATTTATATTTATTACCATTCTTCTTTTATTCCATCACAACATCAGTCCAATGTTGTCACCTGTGATTGGGCCATTTGGTCTCGGTACAATAATTTTTGATCAGGATTTGGTGGATCTTTTCCACAATCATACATTTTCATCTTGTACATTTTTAAAATTCGCATCTCATTAGTTTTTTCATTTATACGATAACTCTCAGTACCTTTACTTTTCATTCTTTTGTACATTTATAAGCAACTACTTTTGGACTTTCAGTCAAACAGAAATCCAACAATGACTTTCTTTCTTGTCCAAAATGAAAATTGTGTATAATGTAATTATTTAATTGGAATTATTTTAAAGTACTGACTGAATTCCTCCCTTTTGTTCTCTGGAAGTTGTTCTCCGAGTTAAAGGTTACTGTGATTCAATTTGAGACGAGAGAGATCCCTCCAATAACCCGGTTACAAACACAGAACTTGTCTAGTTAGCTGACTCAGATTTAAACCATAAAGCAGTCTTCCTCAGTTTTTTGTTTTTTGATTAGGAGCTGGGTAAATTTAAGATTTCGGTTTGCAAAGCTGTGACGACTAGTAACATTTTGACCGTTTGTCCATAGTTACCGCTATGATAGGTCAGTTGGTGCTTAGATGTGTGTTATAGCAAAGTGTGTGGACATGGTTTAGGGTGGACTGAGCAATGACTGACACACTTCTTCGCCACTTATAATGATCTGCAGTCAAGGTCCTCTTAGGTGTGAATAATTCTGCCACCTTTCCTGAGGTGTTGCTTTAGACAGTTACCTAGTCCGGCCAGGAGGGGCCACTGAATGGTTTTAGAACTTAGAAAATGTCAGTCACTGTATATGAACCCAACTGAACACCAGTGAGAAATTTTGGACTAGACAGTGCTCTTCATCACCACCATTAAAACGCCAATGAAGGGAACATGTTTGGAAGGACAGTGTTCTATCCCTCCAGCGCCGGTTCCAGAGAGTTGGAGAAAATAAGCTAAAGTGAATGTGGGCCTAATGATGTGAGCTTACTACAGCACTTTCTATAAATGTAAATATTTGACCTGTTCATGTGTAATTTTTATGGTTCATTATTAAAGAACTCATTCATGCATTTATCTTCTGTTACTGCTTGATCCACACTAGGGTACCCAGAGCCTATCCCAGGGCCAACGGGCATGAGGCAGGGATTCACCCTGGTGGGGGGTGGGCGGCACCAGCCCACCATAGGGCGACCACAAAAACAGAATCACAAAAGTGTACAAATGACCATCACTACTGTATAGCTTCTTCCCATTGTTAATAAATTCACAAATACTAACCTTGCCAGAGTGCCGCTCTATACAAGAAGGCAGTTTGTCATAAGACACATGGTTCAGCCGAAGCTTTCCTTGGAACTCAGATGAATCTTTCCAGCCAGTAACCATGCCCATGTAAGCGCCCGACATCAACACACTGTCTGCAAAGTCTTTTTCAGGCAGGCAGGCTGGCAGTGCAATGCTTTTGAAGCCGATCTTGTCCTTCAGCTCAACCACAGCAAGATCATTGTCTGGTTTACCTTCCATATAAAGTGGATGTACATGGATGTTCTTTACATAGATGGTCTGCTCTCCAGGTTCATATGAAAGCGACCTCTTGCCTATGAAGGAAAAATACAGAAAATCATGAAAATCATGAAAATCTCTTACAGAGGAAACTATAACACAACTTCTACTATGCTACAGCGCATTACACAGTAAAATATATTTTATTAAAGCTTTGTTTTGTATTTAAAGTTGGTACAGGTACACTTTAAAAATACTTGTCTAAAGTATACAGGGGGTCCTCGGGTACGAAGTTACGCGTTTACGACGCTCGCTCCCATAAAAACGTTAAGCCATTTGCAGCGTACTGACGGACTACATGGGCGAACTAGTTTGGTTGCACACAGTGGAAGAATACGCAGTAACACGGCGTATGAGTGAGGGTGTTGGCGTCCCTCAGTACAGTACAGTGTACAAGTACAGTATATTTATGACCTTTTCCTTTTTCTGCAGCTTAGTTGTATTTTTATGATTTTACAGCTGTGTTAGGATTGGTAAGTGACTCAGGCTAGGGTGTATTTCCACTTACACCAAAATTCGAGTTACATCACTGTCGAAGGAACCGATCTGTGTCGTAACCCGAGGGACCCCCTGTATATGTGAATGTACCACTCCACGACTTAGACCTGTTAAAAACGAAACACCAACCATCTATCACATACCCACAACCACTTGAAAGTCGCTGTACTTGCGGACACACTGCGCGGTGGTCAGGACGAGGTTCTCTTTGAGGATGACACCACTGCAAAAGCCACTTGATCCACTACTGCGCAGCAAAGCCTTGATGGAGGAAGAAAGGTCATTTATGTTCATTTCGAATGATTATTTAAACGACTACAGAGCATGTCATTATTTTCTATTTTCAATTTTAACTAGGGATGTCGAATTAACATGCTAATTCTGATAAATTAATCACAGAAGAATAAAGCTTTAAAAAAATTGTACGCTGATTAACCACACCATGTGACTTTGAGCCTTTGAGCACCCGGCCCGTTCTGGCAACAGGCGCTCTTTAAAATGAAGACAAGAACGCGCTTCTTGGCCCAGTGAGCGGAAAGTTTACGCCTAAAAACGGAAAGATGGAAAGGTCGTTCTCTGCAATGATCGTTCTCTGCAATTCATGCAATAAGGAATTTCTGTATCATCGGAGAACATCCGGTCTAAAGCATCACCTCAATGCAAAGCGTTTAGGAGCGAACCTGGGGGTCCGAGCCAGCACAGCCCCTGATCCCTTTAATTTAGATTAATCAGAGAGCTTGTGATTAGTTACATACATTTTTTAAATCGCTTGACACCCCTAATTTTAACACATCCTGTGTGCTTTAAGGTGTGGTACCTGCCAAGGACACTCTTCAGCATTGCAGTCCAGTCCTTCATAGCCAGACTTCATGTTGCTGGACCGCCTGGTTTCCCACTGGCCCACACTGCTCGTCTTCCCACAAGGGAATTTCACTGAAAAATAAAAGGTTGTAAACTGAATGGCAGTTGTGAAAATAAACTAAGCTGTATTTTCTCCAACCAACGTCGCACTGACTCTCTTCTGATGAGGTGACAAGGTGGGCTTGGTAGACCGTTCTGTTTTGTATTATGTAACATGAACGAGGAGCCTTGACAGGACGGTGCCACCGAGGATCCACTTTCTCAACTGCAGCTTTTGGAGTGCAGCTAAAGTTTAAATATTTAAAGAGCGTTGCAGAATGGAGTATTCAGAGGCTTGGACGGTTACTAATGTTTAGAGATATTTAGAAGTTTATTGCCTAAAGCACATAGACAAGATGAGAAATGCAGGCTTTAAAATGACTAATAAAACTCATCAAAAGTCTAAGACATATGACTCTGCTACCCAGCAGCTAACAAAGTTTTACTTTGTTTTTATTGACTCTCTGGAAATATTTAACAAGATGTACAGGGGCAAACACAAGGGCCCCAGGATTTGCCTTTCAATATTTGCCACCAAAAGGTATTTGTGGCCCTGCCCTCTTCTAGAAAAAACGGACATTTTTCTCACATGCGGGGCAAGCATTTTACAGCACAAAAATGAAAGATTTTCTGTGACAATACAGAAAGACTATGCTGTAATGTTTGAAGTAGAAAACAAGACAAGAACAGATGGAGCAAACTGTCCACTGTGGTAGATGTCACCGTTACACAATAACCACAGAGGACACCCCCCCCCCCAACCTTTTATGTGACAGACTAGCCAAGGCCTTTATTAAGAGACTTTGTTTAATTTATTAACACAAGTCTGGCACATGTTCACAAACTTGACAGACCGCTATCGAAACAAGCGGAGGCCATCTTAGCCATCCAGAGACAGCAAAGGCAATTATCCTCTTTTTTTCTCCCATGCACTTGTGCAAGTTGGGTATCCTGTATTTGCACTGGTCTTTCAAACACAGTTTCCTACTATTATTATTACTTTTTTTTTCTTGTAGAATTTTTGTTATTTAAAAAGCCAATTAAACAGAGATCGTGTAGTGTGTGCAAATGTGACACTGTTTTACAATAAACGTGATTGATAATACATTAAATTAGTCTATACAAATGCACAACAAGGCGTATAATGTCATATTGTCATCATTGTTATAATGGATGTAACACTATAACGTTCCGTGCTCAGCATTTACAGACTATTACTGGCATACAACAAGAAATCTCACTGTGAAGCACAACTCTTTTGTAGTAAACCTGTGGTTAGGCACGTTAGAAATGTTTCTGTTTATAAAAGTATATTGTAATCAATACGTTGTTTGACTGGGCAGCCAATGCAAATATTAATACAGGGTTAATATCCACAGTTTGTTTCTTGTAAGAGCTCCAGGGAAGCATTGCATTACATCAGTTATCCTTAAAGTTAATAAAAGCAAACCTGTTTTTCCACACCATCATCTTTTTGCCTGTGGTTCATCTCCACATTCCATATACACTATATTTCCAAAAGCACTGGGACGCCTGCCTCTACACACTTTAATGACAAACGGACCGATTGCACAGGTGGCATTCTATCACGGCACCACGCTTGAATTCACTGCGCTCCTGGGAGTGACCCATTCTTTCACAGATGTTTATAGAAGCAATCTGCATCCCTGGGAGCTTGATTTTATACACCTTGTGGTCATGGAGGTGATTGGAACACCTGAATTCAATGATTTGGTGGGGTGTCCCAATACTTTTGACAATATGGTAAATATAGTTGGAGGATGTGAGGCAAAGCAGGAGACAAACTCCCTATTAATGCCCCTGATTCTGGAAGAACTGGACCTTCCATTTATATCCCATTGTTTTTATTATATATGAGGAATCACAACCAAGTTGGGCTAAAGAAGATGGAGATTTTTAACAACAAAGACAATTTTCGAAACATTTGAATTTCTTTCATGTTTTTGAGGGATGTTACTCACCAGCAGCCACACACTTCTCTTTCTCCTGCAGCTTCCAGCCATAAGCACAGGAACATTCATAAGACTGGTAGCCAGGCTTACAAAACTGGCTACATCCTTTCTTGCTATCTATGACACATATCGTCTGATCTGAGTGAGAAACAAACAAAATAAAAAATTAATCAAGCGGGAATATGGTAAAAGGACAAAAAGTCAATCGCCGATGAAAAATGAGGAATATCCCACCCCCATACTTTTAAAAATCATTCATTTCCTTTCCCCCCACTTATCCACCTAGCAAATTTGTATGAGGTAAACACACAAGACACCATGTGACACCCCCCCTCCAGAAAACACTACACTACAGCTACCACCAAACCCAAACCTGGGAACCTTGGTTCCAGTCCCCCCCACATTTACATTTATTTGCATTTTCCATTCCTTAACTACAGGGGGCAGTCTCCCTGGAGCAACTTGGGGTTAAGGGTCTTGCTCAGGAACACAGTGGTGGTATACTGAAGGTAGGATTTGAACCCATGACCTCTTGGTCCAGAGGCAAGTATCCTACCCACTAGGCCACCACCACCCACAATATGTTTCATGTCCCCCCACTTTAAAAATGCCCCCTGCTCCCAACAGTACAAAATAAAACCCACTGCAGCATTTTCTTCTACAGCTAAGATGGACAAATGTCTGAACAAACAAATCTGCCTTTTGTTATTTAGGACAGGTAAAAGCATCTCCTGTCTCATACCTGTTTCACAGTGGACTCCTGAAAATCCTGCTTTGCAAATACAGTCATAACCTCCAACACTGTCGGAGCACATGGCTCCATTTTTACACGGCCTGTCAGCGCACTGATCTCCGTCTGAAACATCACACACACATACAAATCTGGAAAATAATGCAAATGATATGTCCAAAGCAACTGTTTATCTGACATTTTCTTTCAAACCAGGAATTATTCATGACGTACTTTATGCATTTTGTACATTTTAACGTGAACAACCGACGCTGCAAAAATAACACTGAGAGACCAACACGAATTAAACATAACTGATTATATAGTTTAGCATTGTCTGTCAATAAGACTTTCCGTTCTTCACATCAGTTTCATTTTTCATCTCTCATAAATACATTTCTTATACGTACTTACCAATGTACATAGACCAGAAGATATCCTGAAAAAAGAAAAGAAAGAGGTTAACTGTAAGTATTAAGTATAAATATTTTCATGAAAATACATTTTTTGACAAAAGCAGAACAGCAAATACTGGCTAGATAATACATTTTGTCAGTATGTTCTACTATATACACAAGAATTGACATTTGAACGTGTTTTAGATTTTTGAACAAAATATGAATTAAAAGACTTTAAATAAATGTGGCAGGGGCTTTTATAATTGTTTATTCGGGATGCCCTGTTTGGAGTGGCCAGTAGCCCAGAGGCTGAAAAGACGAAAAAGACATTATTTTGGCAGAGAAATTACATATTTCTCTTGTAGGATTAATCATTTCCGTTGTGGGATTAGAAAGTTACACCATACGCTTCTAAACAATCCTATGTAACAGCCTCAAAGAGATTATAATATACAGTCAGTTACATAATTACTGGCATCTGGGCGTCTTGTAAACTTATTAAAAACAAATAGTTGTTTTTAGTATTGGTTTCACTTTAATTACTTTAAAATTTCAATTTTTCTTATTTACAGTATGACATTGAGCTAATTTAGCAGAAATTTCTTATTTTTCATGAACTCTTACCCACCCTTCACAACAGTTGTGGCAAGAATTTCAGAGTTGACTGAAAGTGTGAATTCTGTGACTTATACACACACCTCAGTTATTAAGAAACTCTTGCGGAAAACTGTCAAATTCATGAAATCTCTGTCTGTCAGCAATACAGATTTGCTGGTTGCAACTCTATAGAAACATTGAAGCATGTTACGTAACTTAAATCTGTTTCACTCCATAAAACATATTACTTTTTACTCTCTGTTAGGTTGTTAGTCTGCTCTCCACTACACAGGGTTTAACTCTGTAGAATACAGAAGCTGAATTAAAATTTAAATGCCAGAAACTTACAGTGCGATAAGTGTCCTGAAACACCTCTCTTGCTTCTTCATAGTTGCAGACCTCCTCTAGACATTCCCTCTCGAGGTTGGGGGGCAGTTTCGACTCCTCATCTCCTGTGTTGCCTCTCTTTTGACGGATTATGACTTCACTGGCTTCCTTCTGGTCCAGGAACACTGGGACTGAGATGCATTAAAGATGGGGTGTGTTTCTTAAGAGAACAGTTTACAGAAAAATAACATTTTCACTTTAACTAAACACAGCCCCACAAGACAAAGAGGAGAGTTCCTTAATTTCCTTAAAGATCTCTGTAGTTTTACTAAAACAAAAATGAAACCAATTGGAAAAACAGCCTCACGAGTCTTTTGCTGTTCATCTATTTCTCCAGAGCAAAAGAAATTCCACATCAGCCTCCTCTTGAGTTTTATCTCTCACTACAGTCACACTTGTTCTCAGATCTACCAAGATAACAAAACCCATGTTTATCTACAACCGAAGAAGCTTAACCCTTTCTCACCCCAGTTTTATCTTGTTATAACTATGATTCTTATCTGAGCCAGAAATGTCTGGTTTTTTCCTAATAACAATAACCATCAAGCTTCCTGATCCATCAAACATAAACAACTGTGCAATAAAAGATGTTGATTTACTGCTTAATTTTGAACTGGAGCTCAGGTTAATGTAGCGAAAAAATAATGGAAGTAAACGTCAGACATCAATCATCAAACATGTTTGGGGTGAGGAGGAAATTGGGTGAATTCGATTTTTTGGTGATACAGTCAATCAGCAAACAACAATGTTTGGAGTCAAAATTTTGACCGATCTGATACTCCTTATTGGTTTGATACTGGATCGAATCGGAAAAAGCCTAAACAATTGTAAAACATAACTAAACTCTGAATAACTCGCCGCAGAGACTTGATAGGGACTTGAGTAACAGATTCGCAGCAGGGTTGTGTCTCAAACGGCTCCGGACTCCCTCCAGAGCGCACTACGTAGGAATTTAGTGCTGGGTAAAGGTACAGTTGAGCAAAGTACACCCAGACAAATTTTTAATTAACAGTTTAGTTATTTAAAAGAGGAGAGAAGATGGTACCAGACTGGTATTGGTATCGTCATCAGACATAAATGTATATCAAGACAACCCTAATTTCAAGAGACAGAAAATGTAAAACGTAAAATGGTAAAATGTGTAAAATGGTGTAAATTAGAAAAAATAAATGGTGACATAATCAAAAATGTTTGTAGTCAGAATTTTGACCAATCAAGGTTTAGTTGAGTAAGGTGCACCCCGACAAATGTTTCATTAACAGTTTAGTTATTTTAAAGAGGGGAAAAGACAGTATCAGACTGGTATCGGTATCGTCATCAGACATGAAGGCATGATATCAAGACACCCCTACTTTCAAAATTGTGTAAAATGGTGTAAATTAGATTTTTTTGGTGATATAGTCAACCAGCAAGCAAAAATGCTTAGTATCGTTATCGGGCTGAAACAGTCAAAGATTATTGGATTGAATTGGAAAAAGCCTAATCAATCTCGTAAATGCTTAACCAAACTTTGAGTAACTTGCCGCAGAGTTATTTAAAAGAGTGGAAAATATGGTATCAGACTGGTATCGGAATTGGCAGACGCTCGAGATTGTGGGATCAGTATCGTCATTAGACATGAAGACGTGATATCAAGACACCCTTATTTTCAACAGAAACAGAAAATGGTGTAAAATAGTGTAAACTGCATTTTTTGGTGATACAGTCAATCAGCAAACAATCAAAATTTTGACCGATCAGATACTCAGTATTGTTATTGCTCTGATACAGGCAAAAATTACTGGATCAAATATCGGAAAAGCCTAAACAAACAAACGCGTCACTCAACACTGAATAACTTGCCGCAGAGACTCATTTGGCACTCGAGTATCGGACTGCTGTCGGTATCGGCAGACGCTCGAAATTGTGGAATCGGTATCTTCATCAGAAGAAGTGATATCAAGACACCCCTAATTTCAACAGACGCAGAACTGAACGCTGTGTACCTCTGCTGGTGCCCAGCCCCTCAGCCACACAGTTTAACACAAGGCTGATCAGGAGTGCTGTGTCCAGGCAACCCATGGTCCCTCAGGCCCCTGTTGACTTCTGGTTCTGCAGTGTGGATGCTCCTGTAACTGCAGTTTAAAGGTCGTTAGAGCAGTCTCTGAGAGTGAACTTTGATATTGACAGTATTGACCCTGCTCTGTTTCATTTCAGATATCAGGAAAGCCTGAGTTCCCTCACATTTTAAATAACCAGGAAAGATATAACCCAATTTGACGTCAGGTTACAGTTTACAATGTATTTACCTGGAATTCCCGCACCGTCACGCGCGCGCGCATAATTAGGGCACTATTACAGAGGACTGTTATTTCTTTATAGGAGCGCGAGGCGAATCTAAAGATTAACTCGAATTACAGCCTATAAGGCTTAAAATCACAGATATAAGGGAGTTTATAGGAACTATAAGGAATATTTTTGTACATCGATCCCCAGAACAGCGCCGTCATCTACAGGCCCTCAGCCGTTTCTAATGAGGATGATGATTATTATTATTACTATTAATCTGTTCGACGCGCTTACCTCCTCAGAGCCCCTCGGTGTCCTTACAACAGTCAGATATTCTGTTTCGCGTGTATTACGGTCTATTTTTCATCAGTCTCGGATCTGGAGGCGCGTCAGGTCGCGATTATTCTAAAGCCTCTAAACAACACTGCGTTGTCCTCATGTTTAATGTAACGTTTCTTCTCGACCGCAAGAGGGAGCACTTGAGCGGTCCAACCCTGGAACCCACCCCCTTCCCACCCTCCAGACCTCTCCTTGCTGCTCACCTTTTTCTGAGCAAAAGAAATTCGACATCAGCTTCTTGTGAGTTCCATATCTCAGTAAAGTCACACTTGTTCTCAGATCTACCAGTATAAAGAAACCCATATTTACCCATGATTGTGACTTCACTGGCTTCTTTCTGTTCCAGGAACACTGGGACTGAGATGCATTAAAGATGGGGCGTGTTTCTTAAGGGAAAAAATTACAGAAAAATTACATTTTCACCTTTAACACAGCGCCGCAAGACATGGAGAAGATTTCCTTAATATCTCTAACGTTTTCCTAATAACAATAACTATCAAGACTCCTGATCCATCAAACATCAACAACTGTGCAATAAAATATGTAGATCAGACAAATTTACTACTTAATTTTGAACTGGAGTTCAGGTTAATGTAGCGAAAGAAATAATAGAAGTCAAATTACTGTTAAGCCCCTAAAAAGCACTGCTTTGTCCTCATGTTTATTGTAATGTTTCTTCTTAACCACAAGAGGGAGCACTCGAGCCGTCCCCTGCAGCTCCCAAACTCAAAAATGTAAAACAGGCCTGTACACTGTAAAATTGTGTTTCATTATGTGCAACAGTCTTACATGTGAAATATCACTACTTATGTAAATATTACACACTACTGATTCTCTATTAAGTACCATAACATACTCCTATCTACCACCTGTGTCATTCACTTAACTATGTTAAGTATCTATGGCATTTGTGTAAATATAGTGAATATTATATCAAGGTTTTCTACAGACGTTTTTATTTAAATATTCAGACTTTTATAAAATTTTATATTGTTTTTGTCTCTGTGTCTTTGTGTCTTCACAGTCATCAGCAATTCTCTCCAAGATCAATAAAGGTTTCTGATCCTGATTCTGATTACCTTTAAAAAGTGAATTACTGCCTTGACTTCTAACAGTAGATTGACAGAACAAAAATCTGTGTTTTACAAACAGATAGCCTGAACATTCATTTTTTTAAAGTTAAAAAGTCTTTTTATTCTTTTTACAGTGTGGTGCGTATATACTATACTGTACTGCACTTCTATACTAAACTCTGGGTGTAGATTCAAAAATGGCCGCTTTGTGCTTACTTTTGCCAGTTGCAACAGTATAGAAAAATAGCAATTCAATAAATACATACATACATACATACATACATACACACATACATGCATATAAAATAAATTATATAATAATATAATGGAATTAAAAACTGCACTGCCCCGTAGTGGTAACATTAAAGTGACTTTGTGATGGGGGTTTAGAGAATGGCCCACAGCATGTTCAGTATGCCCATTGCTAATGGGTAAAAATAGTTATTTATCCTGTGTATTCTGGACTGAATATTCTGATATCGCACACCAGATCTATGAGCAAGTCTACCCCACCCCCTTAATATAGTTCACAATCATGTCCTTTGAATTTGAGACAGAGGTTGCTGTCATTTCGCCACTCTGATAAAGCTCTGAAATAGTTTTTATATGCTCTTTCATCTCCATCTGCAATGAAGCCTTGGGTGGTCGTGTCATCAGCAAACTTGAAGATTACTTGCTCTTTCTGACAGGCATGCAATTTCAAGGAGAACAGGAGGGGCTAGGAACACATCCCCAAGCGACCCCTGTTCAGTGTGGAGGATGCTGCTACCTGTTTCCACCACTTGGGGTCTGGAAGTCCAGAATCCGGGCTCAGAGAAGGACGCCTAACCTGCAGGTCCTTGAGCTTTGTAATGGTGTTGGCAGTAACGGAGGTATTAAATGTTGAGCTAAAATCTCACACAGGTTTTCTTCTTGTCTTTGGGAGTGAGAGCAGCATGCACAGTGGTAGTTCATGTAGATCTATTAGAGGTGTATTCTAATACTGCTCCAGGTTCTGAGGGATGAGCTCTCCTAAGTTTCTGAAGACGCTTCGGGACTTTCTTGTCAATGGAGTTAGTGTTGAGGGTCCACATGAGGTTCCGAGTGGGAATATCAAAGAAGAGCTGCTGTGTGTTGCAGCCTCTCTAAACATGTCCGGATCAGTGTGCTCTAAACAGGAGTGTATAACAGAAATGGCTTGTGGGGGCAAGTTTGTACCCCCTTCAGAGTGTGTTTGGCTATATGACGGGATTAGCATAACAGAGATATGGTCTGAGTAGTTGATGTGGGGGCAGGGCTCAGAATTAAATGTCCAGCGATGTTTGTATAGCTAAGATCCAGCGTGTTCACCTCTCTTGTTGCAAAGTCCACATTTTGAAATGTAAGGGTCAGTTCTTTCTGCAGCAATGTGGTGACTGCTATGTCCAGTGCATGACTTCGAAAGGTATGGCAGTTTTCAGAGTAACATTGTGCAGTACCCTGCGTGTTTTATAATGTAGCATGCATGCACCAAATTACATCACTCATGATATAAAGGTTAGCATTGTGAAAAGCTCATCATAGCAAATCTTCTCAGGTATTCAGTGGAGTGCCTCCATCAGACAAGAACAGCCATTGAGCTTTCAGCAAGTGCATTGTCCGTTCGACAATACCATTCAGGAGATTTTCTTGGTTCTCGTACAAAGATGCAGTGTAGGAAATCCCACTGTGCTGTTCTGTACAATTAGAAAATTGTGTCCCATCTTGAGTAGTTCGGGATGGCATTCAAGAAGCTTGCATGCATCACAAATGACTGAGTGATAGCCTTTTCTGATCACATGCACACATTTCTGTAATCTGTGATTTTTACATGTTCCTTTTATGATTAGATTTTTTACTTTTACATATTCTTTTACATAATTTACTATGCATCAGTAGACCTTAAATAAGAGCTGTGTATCTCACAGTTTGTATCTCAATGTGTTTACTTACGGTTACATTTTTAGGAGTGTCTGAACACACATGGTTAGGAGTGGTTCTAAATAAAGAATCGCATGCAGGAGAGAATACTGATGAATTGCATTCTATGCATGGAAACATATTTGCCTGGTTCATGCACAAAATTGCATATGTACGGCTGATGACTCAAACGCTTAAGCCAGAATTATTTCTTACTTAAAACATGAATAGCAGGAGTTGTGGCATGTCTAAAGTTGGGCTTTTTGGCCTTGCCATATTTATAAATAATACATCTTTAGCAACAAAACTGGATTAGGTAATCCGATCTGTTAAATAATTCATTCAGTGTTCATTGTTGATTTGAACAAACATGTAAGGCAACATCATTACACTGATGATTTATGGAAAATAGAAAGCAAAGTAATTGCACATGCCAAGGACATAATTATATCCATCAAAATAAATGACATGTCATGTTGCTGGCTAACCAATATAGGGCGACAAACTTGCAGGAAGTACTTGTGAGTCTTTATGTCAGATTTAGGTGGGAAACACAAACAAAGGGCACAGCATTATCTCTGAATACAGTCAAATAGAAACAGTTCCCGAAGCCTCTTTGAAGCCAGACATGATCATGGGAAGGAGAGTCCAGGAAGCCGCTGGAGTCGACCTGGTCAGTCGTCTTCTACAACTGAAGAAGGACTGCCACGTGTACTCATAAATTTCTAGGCTAAGGAGGAGGGTTTGGCATTTTGAGTAAGGAGGCACTGGTGAACAATTTTTTTAGATTTCAAAAGGCATCTTTTCCCATAGGTGAATATTTTCCCATATCCCATTTCCCTTTTAGGACATTAGTAAGGGGGTCTGCAAGTGTAACTAAAATCTTGGAATAACCCAGAAATGCTGCACTATATTAACCAAGCAGAAATCTGGCCTCTCCATCACCGCGGACACCTTGACTTCATCCACACTGACTCCCACTGGCCCAATATTACAGCTGAGGAAACAGATCTCCGATTGCTAGAAACGCCTGATTGAGATGTAAAGCCTGCTTGTGCACTTGATGTAGGACCACCAGGGGATCCTCTGGTGGCAGTGGTTCCTCTGCTGCTGCATCTGGAGTGGTCTGTTCTTTTGTCATGTTGCTGACTAACCAATGTAAGATGATGCACTCGCAGGAGCTCATACAGTGTGTCCTCATGTTTAAGTGTGGTGGTGCAAAGAAACTGGATGTTATGCAACTTTTATGGTAGTAATTGATGTTAAATGATTATATGATGTATTTATGTGACGGAGTTTACAATTTAGACATGATGTAGTTAGGACTCAAAGGATTCGGTTCAATGGGGGACATCAGATTCGTGACTCATGAGTTTTTTAATGGATCCGGGTGATTCACCCGAGTGAGTCATGAATCACACAGTTCTAATAAGAATGAAACTGTGTCATAACACGAGGACCCCCTGTACTGTATTTCAGATTTTTTATGGGAAATCCACACAAAGGGGACGCTGAACATTGGCTCTAAAATTCAGTCAAACAAATACAGTTTCAGAAGCCTCTTTGAAGCCAGCCATTATGCAGGGAAGGATATGCAAGACCCAGCCAGTGGGTTCCACATGGTCTGTAGTCTTCCACAACTGAAGAAAGTTGTCAAACATACTTTGCAATTTCTAGGCTAAGGAGGACAAACACACAAACATGGAGCCACGCCTGCCAGCTAGGGTTTAAGTAGTGTAGTGAAATGCAGAACAGGTGCTGGTAATCAGGTAAGAGGGAGAAATGGGGGGGGGGGGGACAAGACACTTTATAACATTAAATTACATGAACCAAACTTTGTAAGCAATCATTCATCATCAAAAGGACAATTTAAAATGAATTATTTTATGTATTTTTAGGAGGATAAATGTCATTTTATCATATGTTTAAAAGTAGAAGATACTTTCAAGGTCTGTCAGCGTCACCATAATTCTAAGGGTGATCTTAGCCATGACAATGAATCTATGTAGCTTCTGTGCAGCCAGCAGTAGTAGCTCCTACTTCAATGCTTGCTTTTCATTTGTAAATAAATGTGGAGTCTAGGGTCTTTTCTAGAGTCTAGAGTGATCTCAATGTTTGCTATAATGCTGGAAGAAAAGGACTTGCCATATTTCTGTCCCTCTACATTCCCAGACTTATTAATTGAAGAGCAACCTGAGAGTCTTACTAGAGGTGTTTACTAGAAGAACATAATTGCAGGAATCAGCTTTCGTGAATAAATGAGTTTTAATGAAGGTAATATGAGTGGTTGAGCTTGCTGAGCTCCAAAACAAAACCAAACTTCAGTCACTACTAATACAGGGTTATTCCTGGAGGACCTGCACTCAAAATAGGAACCCAAGCTCAAGGGAGGGAAGACTCTGCTGCCTCGCCGAGATATGAGAAGTTCAGAGGCCTGAGAGCAACAGAGGCCAGTCCAGTAGTCCCACTATTATTGCCGATAGTGGGGATGGCTACACCTTCTATGCCTGTAGAGACAGAAGGGAGGAAACACAGAGCATATGGTCACTGAGAGAGAAGCACACTGTGCAGAGCTACCAGCCATGTGCTACATGGCTTTAGCAGAGGTGCCCTCCAACTGCCACTTGGCGAGCAGGCTGTAGTAGTGATATCCGAAGCTGGTGCAGCAGGAGTTCAGGGACTGTCAACGGAGCACAGGCACAGCCGAAAACACAAAGCAAAGTTTCACAAACCCAAGTAGTTGCTGGACTTGGTGACCACGCATCAATCCTCTGGATCGGCTGGGCTTTGTACCCACACACACACTCACAAACAACCAATCATACAACATGGACAATGAACTCAGAAACAAGACACGCTTAACTTAAACTAGAGACAGGTGGACATGTCCTCAGGTACCTAGCAACCCTGCTAACAAGCTAACGAGGCTCAGTACTTTCACCTGGGTTGCCTAGGCACCAGATGACCAAACACATAACAATGCATGACGTCATCAAGACGTGCCCAAAGCGGAGCACGTTCAATGTTCTGGAGATGGGCTCCGCTGGGGGTGTGACTGAGGCGGACCAGAAGTGACATAAAAACAGTTTCTCAACAATGAAAAGCAAGTCTGCTGACAGTTTAATGCACGTGCCAGAAAGTCTGACCCTCTGTCAACATCTGATGACTCTGTTTCCCCTGCTGAGCTTTAGGTTTACTCACTGGAAACATCCCTCAGCGATGATGACACTAGACTAGAGAAAGGCACTTTGGCCGAGAAATGACTTTGCCTTTACTACTAAAATACTATTAGATAACAGTTTAGATTTAAAAGGCTTCTACATTTCACATATAGCATTACGCAAAACAGTGCTGTCATTGTTTGGGATGCAATGAAATACAAGTATTCAGAACATTTAAATCATTAATTTAATCAGAATAAAGAAGTTAAGTGATCAGTGTTCGAGTAGTCCACATTACATGAGAAGACAATATTCAGAATACAGTTTTGTTTTAAATACAGATTTTTACATTTTTAAGAGAACAATTTTAGAATACTTACCCCCTTAATAGAAAAAAAATACATGAACACCTTCATTTTAAGAATATATGATCACTGTTCATTAACTATTTTAAAAATCAGGGCAAATTGTGCAATAAACACATTCTTTAGAAAGACTCTAAAGAGAAACTCTATAAATGTCTTTTTTGCAATCGGACATACCTGCTAAAACATGAGTACACTGATAAATCATGAGCCAGCTATTAATTTAAGTGTATGTAAGTTCTTTTGAGGGATGATCATAAAAGTGGACATGTAAAATTGGATAATATGTATTAAAAGGAATTCAAAGTCTATACTATTCAGATATAAAAGTATATGCAGTGCAGCACATTTACATTTAGGAAGCTTGTGACAATTCACAGAATGTAAAACACATGTGTGTAGCCTGTAAGTGACTGTGGGATTGTGAAAGTAAACTATAGCACATTTTCCCAAGTGTCTTATTAAAATGCATTTTAAATGTATTCTGAATAAGCAACTTCATGCATTACAATGAAATGCACTGCTAAATTCATTTATTCAGTATTAAGCCTTCTTTCACCAAAGTGTTCTGAACAACTATGTTCTGATAGCTGTTGACTCTGAATCATTGGTAAACGTTTTGTTTATTTGTTCAATTTCTTTATTAACTTTATTTAATTATAAGTACTAAAATATTCTTTAGCCTGGAAAAGCTAACTCTTGAGAAGAGATGGCTGAAAGTCCCTCGATGTCATATTTGATACTGAAGTCCATTTATAAGTCATTCATTTTTATTTAATTGTTGTGACAAAAACAAACTTTGCAAGGTATGACATGGCACTTGTTCACATATTTAATTAAAAGAAATCAAACAAAAAAGTGGACAGGTTACATCAGAGATTTTGTATAAATACAAATACATTCGGTGTGCGCTAATACTGGCATTAAGAATAGGTACTAAAGTCCATCTACCTGTGACATATCCCTTCATATGAGTTTTGGCTAATGAGGTATTTTTTGCCTTTATTGTATGTCTAACAGTCAAGTTTACAGAAGCTCTAAACAGTACCAGAACATCACAAAACTGAGCCTTTGTATTGTGCAGTTTTCATTTGTTGGAACAGAACACATCTGAAAGGCTTATTTTTATTATTAGCCTCTTGGACTCAATCACATTCTCTATCATATTAAAATGTAAATATTAGCACTATTATCTGCAGTACCTTGTGCAGAAGGCCTGCAAAATGAGCCACCACTGAAAGTCAGAGACAACATACACTAACGTTACAGAAGAGGCAACTCTCTGCTGGGTCAGGACTGATCCCAGTCCAGCTTTGAAAATTCTACTGAGGAATACAGTCAAATGCCACAAAAGAAACACTCAAATAAAATACACCCGTTCCTATGAGATTAATAGTCTCAAACGTGTCCCATTCAACTGTGTTCCTTCATCTACTGTGAAGTACATCAGATGTATCTCAGACCCTTTCGGGTTAGGACATTCTAGAATTTACTAGATTATAAGTCTGTTTTTTGCATTAAAATCCTGATAGTCACTGCTGGGATCTTTTTAGTGACCGCTTCATCAAAAATTAACGCCATACTTTGTGCACAGCCTTTAGAATGTTACATCCATCCTTTGTAAACCAGTTATGAACATTTAAATGTGATCTGCTGCCTCGTGGCTGTTTGACTTGTTTGACTCAAGTCTGCAGTTGATGAAGTGAAGCTCAGTCTGTATTTAAGGCCTGTGCTCAGGATGATATGCAGACTGGTTTGCCATTCTTGTCATACTGGTAAACAAGCATTTTGATGCAGTGGGAATTGGCAGGTGAGATCCAGGGGCTGCTGGTGATGGAGAAGTTGTGGCTGGCATAGAAGGGTGGCGGCTGCTTCTTGCAGCGGAAAAAGGACTTGAGGACCGTGGCAGCCATCGCTCGGAACCGCTTGCTGATGAAGCAGTACAGGAAAAAGTTGACTCCAGTGTTCAGCAGCGCCAGCATGTTGGCCACATCGGTCACCAGGTGGAGCATTCGAGCGGAGCCGGGCTTGGCTGGCTGCGCGGTGTACAGGTGGTACAGGACCATGATGGTCCGTGGTGCCCACAGCATGGCAAACACAGAGGTGATGACCAGCAGGATTGCAGTGGTTTTCCCGGTGGAATAACCACGGAGACGAAAGCAGCTACGCCTGCAGCGGAGCTTCCTCACGATCACTGCGTTAAGGGAGAAGAAGACTGAGCAGGGAAGCAGGTAGACGATAGCGCAGTGCGCCCACACCAACACATGCTGCCCTGCACTGCTGCTGCTGCTGCCTGCACTCGACCCTGGAAGGCCATGCCACAGCTCAGGCCACCAGTAGTACGGGGTGCTGGAGAGCAGGCATCCGGTATAAACAGCCAGGATCACTCTGCGAGTGCGTGCGGGGTAGGAGATGGTATGGTAGCGCAAAGGGTGGCAAACGGCAATGTAGCGGTCGACGGTCAGCGGCACTGTGATCCAGATGGAGGTGTGCATGGAGGAGAACTCGAGAACCTGAACTGTCTTGTTCACGGAGGGAGGTAAAGGGGTTCCAAGGATGAAATCCTCCAATAGGAAGTCGACAAAAACAATAAGAAGAAGAACTAGAATGTCTGCCACAGCCAGAGCCAGGAGATAGTTGTACGACGACTTTTGGCGCCGCAGCACCAACTGAGACAGGATGATGACCGTGAGGATGTTTGCTGTGAAAAACAGAGAAAAAAGAGAGAACAAGGTAAACACAGGAAGGGTCATTTGAGAATGATAAAACGAGTGCAAGCAGAAAAGCTGCGCTCTTTCCGATTTGAACTCAAAGTCGTGCTGTAAGTACAGTCTTTTCGAGAGACATGCTCTTGAGGCCTGAAACAAAATGTGTCAGTATAGTGAGGCAACCTGATGATGTGATATCTTGATAACATTTTCCATAAAATGCATTCCCATGACCCTTCACGATGTGTGTTTATAGTGGGTATTGTCAGCACTTGTACTTGTTTTAGTACTTGTTCAGTACTGAACGACTGAGTTTATAATGACAGAGAGTCTGTAAACAGCATGCAGTTTTTAGTAGCTTAATAAACTGCAGAGAAACAAGTATCTCATTTTATTTTGTTAGTAGATGACCTTTTCTTCCTTACTGTCTTATTATTTTTACCAGTTCTTTTATTTTTCCCTGTTCCTTCCTAAATCTTTTAGTAAACACTGAAAAAAACATTATTCAGTTTTTCATAATCTTTTGATTTGTGAAAAATAGTCTGCTGCTGGTGCATTTTGTCTGTTCCAGCACACTCACATAATGAAATATTGTTATATTAGATGTGTATCATTCCTTATTCATTTCACTTCCGGCACTGTCATGGACGGCAGCCTGTCTAGCGTGCTCTCTGCAATTTTCTGCATGTTACATTGTTTTTCTGTCTTTCTTTCTCTTTGAAAGAATTTCCCTCGGGATAAATAATGTTCATCCTTATCTTATGTTATCTTATATCCTTAAATCTTATATCCTTGTGTCATGATGTTATATTTTTTGACATACAACATACCTTTTATAGTGATATAGCAAAAGTAATGTTGATTAACATTAGTTCTTTATTGTTTTTAAATTATTCATGATTTGGCAAGTTATTAGCACCCCTTACTGCCAATAGGATGCTTGTATAATTTGATATCATACTGCTGAGAGGGAGCTTCATTGATGCTTTAAGGTTGGGGGTCACTGCCCAAAAGCCAGAACTCTACCTCCAGGATGAGGTTGAGTCAGTTACACTTCACTGTCACTTTAACAATGGCCATAAAAACAATTATACACATGGACCAGGAGGGCACCTTTACAGAATATACCGTTAATGAATGAAATTGAATTGTGCATGATTATTATGTTTATGCGCTTGACAGACTCTTATCTACAATGACTTACAATTGAATATTGATTCAGATGTAAGTGCATGTAGTGTTAGAAGTCTAGTCCAAGGACTCTCATTAGTGTGGGTTGTTTTCTCTACAGTGAATCAGACCTCAGCCCTGTCATCCACTATGCACACCAGTAATACCTATAACAGGCAAACACACATGCACTGTTTTAAATAGCCAGTGAGGAATTGCAGAATTAATGGCAAAAGTCTTCATTTTTAAACAGAACAAAAATTGTACAAATATCACATGTAGAAATATGGATTTGCAGATTTTATACACTTTAAAAAAAGGGAAGGAAAGCATTTACACAACTTAACAACATACTAATGTTTTAAGCATGAAGGTCCTGTGACTGTACAAATTGTGTGAAGGCTTCTTTTTTTCGTGATCAAAAGTTTATATTGAATTTTGTAAGCAAAAGCACAAGTGAAGTAGCAGGCATTTCAGAAAGCATTCTCACAATGTAAAGACAGCAGGTGTACATTGTGCATTATATTCCTTTCAGTTACAGTCTCTACTCCAATGAAAAATTTTGGATAAGAAGCTTTTCCAGGTATTCAGTTTCTGGTCGTGCTCTATTCAGTCTTGCAGTGGTGAGTTCTAAATGAACAATGTTCGTCAGACTGTGGACCCAAAAAGACTTTAGGTTCATCCCAGGCGTAAACCAGTGTTTTGTGATTGTTTTCTTTGCCGCAGTTAATCCAGCGAAAAATTGGGTAAAGGCTTCTGTTGCTGTTGTAATGCAACTGTCTAACTGGACGTCATTGTGCTGATGTCCATGAGGTCCTTTATCTTGCTTTCCCCAAACCCATATGCTTCTGAAGTCATGCTCCTTGCTGATGATTGCCTCATGCCTCTCACTCGCCCTCCAGCAGCTGTGCTAGTTCGTGGCACCCAGTCCCACTTCTGTCCCATTTCTTATCTTTAATAAATGTGGATACACAACAGCATTTGAGCAAGAATGGCGGCACAACAGCACAACCTGAGCAGTCTGAACCCGAGTGAGAGCGACTCAGAGAAAACAGCTCGAGGATGAAGCCTCACCTTTGTCTTCTTAAGCATGCACTGCTCTGAAAGCCACACGAGAACAATCAGGGTGACCTCTCACTGCGATAAAGGGAGCATGGACAAAAAGGCTCTGGCCTTATTTAAACCAAGGCCCCTGTTGGTGTCCCCGAAGGTAATTTTGCCCCCAGCTGGTCTGATTACTAATAGAAGAAAACACCCTCTGCTTCCAAAAAAGCAGTTCTTCTCTGCTTCACAAAGGATTACATTTAACTTGACTCAACAGGACAGGACTGGTGGGGAAAAAACAGCTTTAATAAGTTGCAGATCATTCATAATTGTTAATAATTCCAGTATTTCATGGATGTGTCATCAAAACAAATTAATCATGATCAAAGTCATATTGTGGGACTCAAAAGGATTTATTAGTCAATTAGAGAACAAAGTAGGGTCGGACCGAAAAGTTCAGTCCATACTCAAAACATTTAGAAAATAATAACAGTACAACCAGCACATCAGCTGATTAGAAATTAGAGAAAGATTCTTTGGATAAAGATTCATTGTGCCAGTCTCACGCACACACACACACACATACACACATACACAGATTCACAGTGCAGCACTGGAGTCAGTGAATAACGATGATAAAAATATTACACACAAAGTAATTTACTCTAAATCTCATAATTTTTATGTGTGAAGTGAGTCATAGTTTCACAGCTGTGACACCATAACTGTGACAAATGCTTTACATTACAAATGTAATAAACACCAAAGAGACAAAACAATGCTGATGACATGTTCTGATCTCTCTCAAACATTAGAAAAAATTTAGGTTTTTTTATATTGCTTGTTCAGTTTCCTGGATATACTAATCATTACTCATCTTCAAGAACCATGATAAAATTCTTGTATTTCTGCACTCTTAAAACAAAATAGTGATTTTTGCTTCTAAAATGTCACCATGCGCCAGTGGGCAGGGAAAACTAATATTAATAATATTCCACCATTTATATGTTAAAAATACATGTGAAATGATCTGCAAACTCAAAGACTCTCCTAAATATACTTGAAAACATGTAATGGTATGATTTACCAATTCTGTTACATAAAACAATGATTTAAGATTCTTTCTATATGTATATATACAATGTCTGGAGATTTTACAGACTAAAGTAAATTGTGACCTAATAACCAATAAAGTAATCTGTAGGAAAATCAATTCCCTATGTTTAACAAAATAAGCTGTTAAATAAAATGTTATTTACAGCTTCAGTTGCACGATGATGGATGAGTTCAGTTTTAACGTGCTGCTTATTTACTTAATTAGGGAAATGCCAGGAAAACAATAAGGATACACAAAAAAGGATAACATTAATTAAATTTGTGTATCCTGTTTTTGTCAAGTCATTATTTCACCAATGGATATACTGTATTGTTAACACAGAGCCTTTGTAGGTGTTCAACCACACGTCCAGTGAATTATTAACCTGTTTTGTCTGCTAGAGGCGTTGTGTGTGTTTTCTGTTAGCTTAGCATTTCCACACAAACATTCCCCTTCTGGAAAATAACACCATTCCAATATAACACCCAACTTTGTGACTTTTGCACGCTCCATTTATAGAAAAACGAAGCAGTTACACAATGTATGTAATTAGATTTTGTCCATAACCAGTTTTCCTCTCCTGCTCAGAGCTTCTAGTTGTTCTTACCATTAGAAAACGAGATGCAGCTGCCTAATAATCCACAAGACTGAACCCATGTACTGCTGCACAGGTCACGTATATACACACATCTTTTCACTGCTACCTAAATACTTGACTGTATATTGACTGAAACATTGTCTAATTTATCCAAAGAGACTCTAGCATCATTTATGCGGTATAGGCTTGTTCTGTTCGATCCACATACTGAGACTAAGAAATTACTTCAAACTAGTTAATGAGTTATAACCAGCTTCACATTAAAAAATGCTCAATAGCACTTCCCAAACCATAAAGCCATCTTCACCCGTTCTTACTATGAAGCACATTACCTCTTATTATTTGCACAGTTTCCGCTGGCACATTTATTAGCCATTGTGAATAGGAACATTTAGTCTACAGTCTCTATGTACTGTTATACTTGTTTACATTTGTGTATATTTGTCAATGTATTCTATTTTCTATTCTTTACTCTATGTTCAGTTGTCTTGGGGCGATTCAGGGTTACATTTCACTGCATGTCGTGCGCGTGCAACTGTGCATATGACAAATTAACATCTTGGATCTTGAATATGTTGCACCAATTTGATCATATTTTCAAATCAAGGCCTATTTCATTTTAGAATTTAAAAACAACTATATGTCACACAACTTCACAAATCCTTCTGACACATAAAAATGAATTAACTTTATCAATCATACGGAACCGAAGAGGCACGATTTGGAATAGCATTGCTGTTCTTTGTCAGTTAAATTCTATGATCAAAACAGACAGCTGTGCTGGAACCATCTAACCTGAAAATCCCACTAAAGAATATTTGTGAATTTCCTGTCAGAGGTAGAATTGACGTTAATGTGGCTTAAGCAGTGATGCAACAAAAACTAATATGCCATGTTTCCGGCTACACAAATCCTCATCAAATCAAATGATGCCATCATAATACAATATAAGCAGTATTGCACACCTTATTATGTTTCATTTTTCATTTTTCTGGATTTGTCAGCCTTATTTGATAATTAACACCTGGCCCTGTTTCACTCTGACATTTTTTTTGGTTTCTCTCTTTATTACTCTTTCTCTCTCACACCCACATCCTCCTCCCACATGTGAAGGATGGGCCTTGGTGGGGCACATCAGATTGATGACCTAAAAGGAAAATCAATCAGCCCATGTCTTCATTAAGTACTGTGTCACCTGGTGGTGTCGGGCTGCAGAAAGGGACATTAATGTGGATCTGTGACCTTCTATCAGAGGCAGATATCCCTTCATAACATCACCATGATTACATGCAACATCCTTACCAATAAAACACACGAAAACATATTTGGAAACATGTTTGATTCCTAATTTGAGCGTATTACTATTCAGTATATAATATGTTATAGAATTAGTGTTGCTTCAGATTATTGTTTTAAACAATTACTTCACAGCCAAATCACTTCACTGTACAATAATTATTCTATTCTATTCTATCCTTTATTCTATTCATTTCCTATTCTGTTGTCTGAGCTATGACTGTGACCTGCACTTGTTGAAATGTACCCAATAAACTACAGATCACTAAATTATGTAATTGATGTAATCGACCCAATTTAAAAGAAACATGCTATGGGGCTGTTTACGTAACACAAACCAGGCAAGTATCTGTCTTGCCATTTACAGACATTTAGATCTTTATGCTCCTTTTTTTCCTGTTTTTCTCCTCCTATATCATCGAACTGCAACAAAACATTGGTGTGTGACGTACAAGCCCATTAACAATTGCGGATTAATTAAAAAAGGGGCAATTAATTTTAGCTGTGTCAGCTTCTCTCCCTCTGAGCTCAGAAGTGTCACTTCACTGATTTTCTTATTATTAATCTCATTCGGATTTCTTTTGTTTTCCCCCTTCCCCTTTTCTGTCTCTTTTAATGCACAGATTGAACATAATGAACACATCCTGTCCTAAATAATGAACGCATCATGTCCTAAATATCTAATATTCACAATTTACACCAGATCCTGCTTAGCCTGATTCTTAAACTGGGTGAGACAGCGGAATAGAGAAAGGTCATCTAATGTATGGTCATCTACACAGATTCACACGGTCAAAAATTTCAGATCATCATCAGACAAAGAAGTTCTGCCTCCATGATGCGTGTCACACACTGTTTCGTACAAAATATTACTATAATGCTGCCTTTACAATTTAAAATAAAAAGATATATTCAAGATTTTTTACCCTGTTCCGTTTTTTTCCCTGTAGTATCATGAAAACGTTTTTGAACTAAACAGAAACACGACATAATTTTTTGTTCTTTTTTTTTTTAGATCACCTCTTCTCAGGTCTCTGTAAGAGTCTTAGGGACAGATTGCAAGGACACAATATCCTACAACATGTCAAGCTGATGTCTCTCACTCAACCTGTTGGCTGGGTGTCTTCATTATACAACAGGCGATCTAAACCATCAGTGCCAAACTCTGGTCCTGGGGTGTCGGTGTCCAGAACAGGTTGGTACTTCTTCTTCTCAAACACACCTACATTCTGACAGATGAGTTAAATCTGAGTGTATGAAAATCACTAGACTGTGCTGCTCGCTGGCCCTCCACAAGTGCACGCCTGCTCTACGTGGTCAATTTGACATTTAAAACCTTCATATGCAAGGTTTGTCCTACTGGTGTGATCCAAATGATTCATGTTAAAAAGCCAGTTACACGATCACATAGCCACTTATAGTCTGATTATGGATTTACAACAGTTACATCACCTCATAAAATGTATGAAGCCTACAACTTTTCAAGTCTTACTTCCTCGCTCAAGGGCACGGCTATCTTCATCTCATCATGAGTGGCAGCGCTCTGTTCTCCTTCAGAGCCTCAAAACTACGCTACACTGCTGCCCACTGTAAAAGAGACAGCGTTAGTAACTTGCTCAGTTGGAATACCTGCAAATAAGATCAACAGACACGAGTGGCCAGTTATTTGTATGCGGTGTACAGGGTCAAATTTCTGTGCCAGAGGTTGAGTTAAACAGTGATTTTTCACGATTGTCAGCCCAGCCTCACCGGGTTGGAGCCGCCAGGGTCAATCTCATTAACGGAATGACACAATTTAGATTACTGATACAAGAATCCAATAGGAATCAGGTTTATACACGTACCTATTCCTCGATCGTATCATCTTTACATGCATCAGCAATCTGTTGAATCTATCAAACAGCAGCCACTTGTTACAAGGTCACCATGAAAAATCTGAAACACTTTTGGCCAGCCAGCATGTGAATGGCAACACACACAAATACACCTCTGCACACATTTACACACACACACACACACACACACACACACACACACACACACACATACACACACTCACAGACACACATACACCCACTCACAGACACACACTCACAGACACACACACACACAAAAAAAACCCCACAAATCTTCATTTTGAGAATCAGTCATGCACCCACACAAACAGCGAGGTTCTATGTTGGGGTTCTTACCTGGCAGGCCCAGGCAGAGCAGGGCACTGTAGTAGATGACTGGCAGAGGTGCGAGAGGGCAGCCCTCCTGACTGTTCGGCTGCGGCTGCTCCGGGCTCCAGGCACTGGTGTTGGGAGAAAGAACCGTAAAGATGTGGTTGTGCTCCATGGCCTCACTGCTTTCTTCTAGAGCTCTGAGCAGCCAAGACAAAACACTGCACACACAACTGCCAGGCTGCAGGACACGAGGAGAAAGTGATCTGCCCTTGGGTGACAGTCGACATGAGTGTACGTGAGAAAAGACGAGGGACAGAACGTGTGTGTGTGTGTGTGTGTGTGTGTGTGTTTGGGAGAGAAGGAGAGACTGAGACACAGGCGCACAGATGATGGTGGTGATATGTTAGTGTGTGTGGCAGGGAGGGAGGGGGAGCAAGAACGAGAGAGAGAGAGAGAGAGAGAGAGAGAGAGAGAGAGAGAGTGAGAGAGAGAGACAGACAGAGAGAGAGTGTGCCTCAAGTGAGGCTGAGAGGGTATGTGAGGAGAGGTGGATATAAGGGGTGGAAAACTATTAGAAGATGGATGTTTACGTGTGAGTGAATATAGCAATGAGGTTGAGAAAAAGAAAGCGAGAGCGAGGAAGTGAAAGGGAGGGAGAGGTAGAGAGAAACAAGCAGGGTGTGTGATGTGGTAGGAAGCGGTTAGTGAGGTCGCAAAGCAAAAAAGAAAAAGATAGAGCCAGCCTTCAGCACAGACTGAGCACAAATAACAGGCAAATCAATTAGGAGGAAAATCCTTTATTGTACCATTCCATTTGTGTTTAATCTGTGGGTGGTAATAGTCTGGTGGATAAAACACTTGCTTGTGAACCCGATGACCACAACTCTCTTTCACTGTGTCCTTGAGCAAGACACTTAACCCTCAGTGTCTCCTGGGGGACTGTCCCTGTAACCAATGACTGTAAGACTGTCCCTGTAACTAATGACTGTAAGACTGTCTCTGTAACTAATGACTGTAAGACTGTCCCTGT
>JBBPCX010000028.1:830453-873481 GCA_037974365.1 Hydrocynus forskahlii | reverse complement strand
TATGTATGTATATATATATATATATGCATGTATGCATAAAATGTGTAAGAAAAGTGAATGGTACAACATAATTATGTTGAAATGACATAAAACCTCAGTTAAAAAGTGCAGCAGTACAACAATCAGTCAAGAGGGTTGGTGGGGGCTGGTAAGGTGATCAGAGTCCTGGCTCAGGTCCTGCATGGCCCGAGGGAAGAAGCTCCTCCTCATTCTCTCTCTGTTGGCCTTAAGCATTCTGCTGAACTCAACAGGGAGAAGAGTCCATTGTTGGGATGGCTGAGGTCTTCCACTATCTTCCTGGCTTTAGTCCAGCACCGTATGGTGTAGATGGACTGCGGGTCAGGAAGTTCAGCATGGATGATGAGCTCGCCTGCATACACCTCTCCTCTGAGAGCCCATCCGTCCTGCTTGGTGCTCTTCCAGAACCAGGTGCAGATGTTCCCCCATCAGGATGCTCATGAGGAATTCTGTTGCACATCTTCAGTCTATCTGACTCTTTTGTGAGCCAGCCTGAGGGATCAGTCTACCTCCTGCTGGATTGTTCATAAACAGTAAGTCAGTTTCCCTTTTCAGTTTAAAAGGGACCACTGTGAGACAACAGGTACCACAGTAGCTGTATTTTAATGTTCATATATGCTAAAGACTAAAGATTAAATTTCAATGACAATAAACCTACCTAACTCAAAAGGACTTCAAGAATGCAAGTGCAAGTAAAATACGCTTCCCATAACAGTCATATCTTACTCTGTTTCTGTTCCACAGCAGTGATTGTTCAACATTTATGCTGGTGGTCTAACCAGCCATGATCTGATTATTGAGTACTGGCAGATTCATTTTTTAACATTAATTCCTTGGCAAAGCATAAAGCTCTTACTTAATCTCAGAGAAGACAAGAGATGGAATTGCAGCATGACGCATATCTCTAATCCTCACACAGAGGAGAACAGTTTCCAGAGTAGAGGTGGAGTATGAAGATGCTGCTAATCCCATTCTCAAATGTTCTCTAGAAAATGGGAGTATGGACGAAATATTGACAATACTTTTGAGCCAACGCCATCATTATTTCTGTGATATGGCAAAAATAAATTAATTAAATGATTTGGCAAAAATGTTTTGACCTGATGCCAGTATCATATAAAATAATGCGTTCATATAAATAACATTGCGTTAAGTTTGCTTCAGATGTGTATTATCATATCAATATAATTGCTGTCCTGTATTTCACTTACTTACTTTTACTTATGTTGATATAATTATCTTAATTCATTTGGAACACATAGACCTGCACATCTATTTTGTTGTTCGTTGTTCCTTTATTTATTACGCATATAGTCAGGCAGAATTTATTTCAAGTTCCTCTCTGTCTGCGCTGCACTTCAGACCAGTTAACATGACATTTATACACACACCCCTTCCTCACACCCCCACGCTCACACACATGCCTTACACACCCCATTCTCACACACACCCCTTCCTCCCACCCCCAATACTCACACACACCCATTCGTCACACCCCCACGCTCACACACACGCCTTAGTTATTGCCAAAAGAGTTTTTTTATGTTCCATCTGATGAAAATACACTGTTTTTGAATAGTTTGAATGTGCAAATTGTTGACATGCATGTATTTGTTGGTCCTGCTGCTTTCAGGTCATCCTGCAGCAGAGTAACAGGTATTTCTCTCTTACTGTATCATCACTGTGAAATCTTGCATGGCGCTCCTGTTCAGGGATGGTTATTTGTAGTTCCACAAGCTTCCCACTTGCACATTATCAACCCAGTTTTACTGACAGAGATGTTTAAGGTGGTTGTGAAGCTCCTTTATCTTCACCATGATTGATATCTTACCATTATTGATATCTTCCCAAATAGTGTCAAGTTGCACCTGATATCACCTTGTGAAGTGTTTTACAGCATTAATATCTAGAATATGAAACCTTTTTTTTATGTACTGTCTGGATAATTTTAGTAATGCCGACCATCTGTTCTCAGAGAGGAATTGTGCTTAGGGGGTCCAGTGAGATTCAGTGAGATTTGTATCCTTTATTTAATCCCGTCCCTGTTAAATGAAATCTGTTTTGGACAGAGGGAGTGTATCTCGTGTGTATTGTGCTATAAATAGTATTGTCTACATTTTCAGTAGACTAAACTTGATATTCAGATACAGTGGACTTTCAACTAGTGGGTAGCCTAGTGGGTAAAACACTTCCATGTAAATCCGATGACCACAAAGTTACAGGTTCAAACCCCCCACTTTCTGCCATTGTGTCCTTGAACAAGACACTTAACCCTCAGTGTCTCCAGGGGGACTGTCCCTGTAACTAATGACTATAAGACTGCCCCTGTTACTAATGACTGTACGTCACTCTGCCAAATGTCACTTTACCTTATTTCATTTAAAAAACAATGGACCACTTGCTCCATATTATCAGATATATGTGAACTTTGTGAGGATATTAAACTTCAGACCTGGAGGGATGGTGTGCGGCACATATTTGTGAGTGTTCCCTGCTCGCCTGTTAACTGACTCTTAATTTCCAGATTTATTGTGTCTATCAAATTGTGTTGAAAACTTAAACCCACCTTAGGGTACATTTAGAAACTCTCAATCCAGCTGTAACTTGATCGAATGTGCAAAGACATTCCAAAGAAATTTACAAGACAATGTCATTTTATAGTTTTGTTTACATACACGCCAATGCATTCTGACTTAAGTACAACATCAATCTCTCTTATGATGCATCTAAGTTTATAATGCACATTCAAGATTCACATTTGAGTTTGAAATATATTAGCCCTCCTTTCCAAGCACAAGTATTCCAGGGTGGTCTACCCACCATAATCCCCCAATACAGGGCAAAAATGATATTCAAAACTTTTTTAGATTAATGTTTTTTTCACATTAACATGACTAAATATACAAAATAAAACAAAAAAAAAGAATAAATAGAAATGTCATTCTACAGTAAATAGTGATGTTATGTTCAGTATTTCTGTGTGTTCTTGTGGAAGTCAGGAGCTGCTGATGGAGTTTCACAAATCCAAACAACGGCTGGAGGAACCGAGGAGGACACTGGAACCGAACCTGTGTTCCCCTCACCAGCTCAGACAGTATCAACTACTTTTACAAACTAAACAAATCTTGATACTTTTTAATGCTTTCTTGTTTGTTTTTATGTATTCTAATGTTAACTTTGCTGCAGAAAGAGACACACTGCGAAAAATGGCTTTAAACTGTTTACATGGACTTTAGCACAGTACCGTATGTAACATATGAGTCAAACATGTCAGGGTATGGATTGAGTGGTGATGAAGCTGGACGGTCCCATGAGCCCCAGCATGCAGTGAAAGAGACTCTGCAGCTCATTGGTCCACCTGTTTGTGAGTGGGTGGAGCCTGAGGCTGTCAGTGTGAATCAGTCAGTTGGGTCAAGCCGAGCAGCGGAATGGAAGCAGGTGTGGAAACTTCATCACAGTCTATGTGCTGAGGGTCTCATGAATTCTAGCTCTTGCTGTTGCCATCCAGCAGGTAAGGCTGATTGATTTGTCCTCTGTGGGCGCAAGCGAGTTTCACAGTCAGACCAAAACTGTAAAACTTCAATAAAATGACTAAATATTCAAGTTGCACCAAAAAAGGAATTTTAAAGTGTTTTGATTTGAGCTTGGAAGGTTTTTGGAATAATATAAAAAAATGAGCCTGAATCACTTGAATTTTAGGCACGTTTCCATGTGATGTCGAGGCTGAACAGAAAGGGCTTGAGTTTTAGCAGAATTTAACAAATTTCCAAGTGGGATTTAAGTTTTAATATTGAATTCAAAAGTGTGTGTGTGTGGGGGGGGTGTAAGGCCTGTGGTGTTTTTCTCCTTTGTGTTCATTTTTATACAGTTTAGTTTTGCGCATCAGTGCACTGAGACACTTATGTTTTCTTCCCTTTTGGATTTTAAAAGTCTATTCATGCAAAGTCACGTTGTAATGAAAGGTTTAATGGCAAATATTATCTAATATATAGAAAAACTAAACCAAACACTTGCAGCTGTGGTTGTTGGGTCATTCTGAAACAACATTGGTTATTGTATTGATCTTTTCTGTTGGGGGGAAAATAACTCCTGTGTTTATGTAACATGATTCCATCTGATCTCAGTCTGCATTAATTCTGCAAATAACTTGTTTAATCACAGTGAATGTAATTAAGAGCTGCATTGCAAAAAAAATCAGTCTTAACAAGCCAGTAAATCTCGAAAATAAAGAACAAATCTTGATTTTAAGAACCACTGATTTGACTATATGAGACAAAATAATCTAGTTTAATAATGTAGTTTAATAATGTAGTTTAATAACCTTGTTTTCAGATTATTTCTTGTTTTAAGAAAGCTTAACAAGTAAAAAATTCTCACTATATTGGCAGATAATTTTGTTTGATTCTAGGATCTCTTTTCATGTTTTGTTCTTTTTTTTACAGTTATTTTTTTATAGTGTAGAGTGTGTTGTTTTCAAGGCAGTATTAATTGACCAAGAGATTTTGGCATGATGGACAAATGTTTCAAAATCCCAAGCAAATTTCAGGCTGTTCTGCATTACGCATGAAACTTTATAACAGTATCTTTTCGCTTAGCATGGATTAGTCAGCTACACAGGTAAAAAGACAATCAGGAAGCGGTACATAATGGTTTCATTCAAACCAATATTAGGAGCAAATGATATAATAATGTATTGCTGATGAGATTTAAGTGGCTAATGATTTTATATATTAAATGTATAATGCAATAGCAGAATGTCAACGGGGTACCCAGGTACCCAAATACTGCACTTTTACTTAAATAAACTAAAACATGTTAACATGAACATTAAGTAATATAAGACACAGCTTCAGGTGCTTCTTATTTTTCTTGCATTGAAAAATCTATTGAATCGAGGCACCACACCATATCATTATGAACTGAATTATTAATTTTTATTAAGACCCCCATTACACCACTATCTTATGCATATGGTAGCACAGAGGGCAGAACTACACAGAACTTTGTGCATTTTTATTCTAACTGCCCCTTATTTCTCTATTTGTTTAATCAGTTCACAAAACATTGTGTTGTTGCTTCTCTAGTGTCATTACATTCTTAATTTTTATATTTTTGTCTTAATCATGATTGTGTTCAATATTTCAGCCTATGGTGTTATGATGTAATTACACTGGTGGTGACTCGAAGAGTACTCCTGGGAGGTGAAAATCTTTAATCCCCCATTGACAGAACTGACCTGCCACTCAACCTCTAGTACAACAGTTGGGTCGGTACCATACCATGTTCTGATTTTCAACCAGATCTGGTTAGACTAGTGGCTCATTGGTGGATCCACTGTGGCGGAAATGTTTTAAAGGTGAGATTATTTATGGTCCTGGAGAATTTAGTTCCTGACTGTAATATTCAGATGCTCCTGAAGGTTTTGATCAAATTAATCAGGTGTGTCAGGAGTGTGGAAATGGTCTCTAACCAGTAGCGGAAAAGTCATTTAGATTTTCCCATCTTGCTATTTAGCATGCATAGTAATTACAGATAAAAGAAAATGGCAACAAAATATATTTGGGGTGTTTGTCCAGTGAAATATCCTCTTCCTAATGGTATCAATTATAATGATCATTTTTAGCCCTCAGGTCAGATATGAGTAGGATGCACTTTAAAATGTAGACATTTGTTTGTTTGTTTGTTTTAACATTCAATCTGCTTCAATGAGGAGGTAGACTGTGGGTTAAAAAGTAAAGTCTGTGCTTCAGGTAGTACTGGGCAGTACAGGAAAAAATTTATGTCACGGTATCATTAAAATTTCTGATGCTTTCAGTATGTATCACAGAACTCTGATTTCACAATTGTTTTCAAAATGTAGCTGACATTTGTAGGTTAACAGCGGATAGTTATACTATAAACAAATATGGCTAACTATTTAATTACATATCAAATATTTTTATTGAGCAAAATACCAAAATCAAAACTGAACAATGAATGTCATTTGTCATCCTTAAAATCCAAACCAAGGACGAAGATGCAGAACTATAATTTAAAGATGAACCAATATGTGCTAAATCCTCCCAGACTACAGTTTAAACTGCTTTGTCGTTAGAGGATGTGTCCTTGTATAAACAAATAAATGAGTAATGAAATTACAGACTGACAGACAAGAAGAATAACCGAGAAGCTGTTTTGAAGCCTGTGGAAAATAGCAGTGGCCAGAGAACAAAGCCTTGTGGGGACCATATGGTAAACTCTGTGATATGAGCCAAATATCAACTGCTGTATTTAATGCATTTTTATGCGCATGTGATCTAAAAAATTAGGGATACTACTTCAGTATTCAGATTTATATAGAAAACTGCATATCACTAACAGGTGCATCCTTGCGCACACAGGGGTGGCCAACTGTCTAGTGGCAATTATGTACTGTATATCTTTGTCTATTGGCTGATGTCTATTAAAGGTTATGCATTGTTGCTTCACTTATAGCTTATATCTTAAACTTAAAAATAGTCTAATGTAGCTTTGACATTTTACCTTTAATTTGTGTTCCTTGTTTAAGTTGTTTTACACTTATTTTATATTTGTTTTCCAATTTAAATGTGGACTTATTTTATAATGTTTGCACTGTCATAAAAAGGAGCGGTTCAGGATACATTTCACTGCGTGTTGTACTTGTATAACTATGCATGTGACAAATAAAGAGTCTTGAGATTAGAATCTTGAATCTTGAAACTGACTGCCATGAAATCTTTTGATCTCTGCAACAATCTTTTCTCCCTCACAGGAATTCTTTACAAGAATGGCAGTCAATTCACTTATGAGGAGTTTCAGATCAGAAAGCATGTCAAACAGTAAATCACCTCTGCGTCATATTAACCCATGACAAATGGACTGTTCAGAAATCCTGAAATCCTGTTGCTGTACGGTGGATACATGCAACTGAAGCTTCACATGGAGTTAAGATTACCTCATGAACTGTTTCATGTGAGTAGCAAATATTCTTATTATGTCATAAATAATTTAAATTACTAGATGTAAAATGATGGAATGATGCAGCACTGATTACTACTGTTATTTCAGTTTGCTTTTGGTCAAGTTGTCATGGCGGGTGAGGGGTGGACGCACTAGCAGGAGACAGCAAAGTGTTAAATAAGGTTCTTTAATCAACAAAGTTCAAGTTGCAAACAGCCTTGCGGCTTCACACATACACAAGAGTTTCAAGAGAGTCAAGATACAAGGTGAATGCCAGAGGACATTCACACTGGTGGGCACGTATACACAGAACACAAACACACAGTCCCGCAGAATCTTTACTCCTAACGAAACTGAAACTGAACACTGGAAAGGGGGACTCTGCTGCAGAGTCGACTCTCCAAAGCTCTCCGAAGCAAGCCCACTGTTGTCAGGGGCTAGTACAACTACTCCACACTCTGTGGAGCTCTCAGAATGCAAAGGATGCTCTCATACTCATGCCTGTACACAGAGAGAGGGGAGAAACACACACAAAGAGGCACACAGTCACGCCAAGCTGCTGGTGTGAGCAAAGTTTCCAGCTTGCATTGCCCTGCAGGCATAGAGGTTCTCCACTGCCACTGGAGAGTCTGTTGGCAGCAAACTGGAAATTTCCATGTGTGCCCTAGTCTTAGTTCCCCTTTAGCTGAACACAAGCAAGAGATTACATGCGATACAGTTTTTCTCCATACAAAGAAACCCGCATCAGAATCCAGGGATGGAATTGGGTGACCACGCAAAGGTTCTATGGCTCGGCTGGGCTTTTATACTCATACGCACATGCAGACAACCAGTTACACTACGCAGACAATCGACTCAGTAGCAAGCATCACATAGACTAAACACAAGACAGGTGGACATGTCGTTAGGCACCTAGCGACCCTGCTAATGAGCTAACGGAGCTCCATACTTACATCTGGGTTGCCTAGGTACCAACCGACCACGCACATGACAACCTATGATGTCACACACATGTGCCCAGGCGTGACAGTACCCCCCCTCAGGACTGGCTTCTAGGGAGGGGCGAGGGGTAACCCTGACCACCCTTGAAGCTGCGCCGTGCGAGGACGACCATGGCGACCGGGTTGACCCACTATCCTCTGCCTCTGTGGAGGTGATCCGGTCGGCTTCTGTGGAAGTCGTTTTTTAGTTCCTGATTTAGGACTTCGCCTGCCACGAAACTGCCTCTCCTCCTCCTGCCCGGTAAACTGGCACCTCCCTCCAACGCCGATCTGCAAACCTTTTGAATCGCCCCACCGCCCTGCTGATGGACATATGCACCCTTTTTCCACACCCGCTCCACCCTGCGGTACCAACTGTCGACCTATGGTACATCAGAGGACTCTCCATCCCAAGGACAGAGCAGGGGTTGACACCCAAGCACACACTCAAAGGGTGTTAGTGGAGTGATGCAAAGAGTTCTGGGCATGCTGACGCCCCTGGCAGTACACCCGGAGGAAACGACCAAGTTCCTGCACTGACCGTTCAGCCTGACCATTCGACAGTAGCCCCCAGTTTTCTAAAGAACGCCATGCAAACGCAGGAAACAAACTGGGGACCTCAGTTGGACAGGATGTCCTCCAGGATGCCAAAGGGCAAAAACAACGACGTGAAAGAATGCCTCTGCTACTTTGAGGGCGGTGGGCATAGAACTAAAGGGCAGGAACTAGACCCCCTTTGAGACCCGGTCCACGACCACCAACACAACAGTGTACCCTTTAGATACCAGGAGATCTGTCAAGAAGTCCACAGCTATGTGGGACCATGGCCTCTGCGGTATCGGCAGGGGCATTGATTTTCCAGCAGGTAATTGACGGGAGTCTTTGAGACGGCGCCAATAGAACAAGACTTAACAGTCTTCTCCACGTCTGCCCACAACAAAGGCCATCAGTACTTCCAACTGAGCACCTCTACAGTTCAGTGGACCCCTGGATGCCCCATAGCTGGTGTGTTACGTGCCCACTCTATAACTTTTACTCTTAATGTTTCTGGTACAAACAGCTTGTCTTCTGGACAGGCTCTAGGGACAGACCCCTGCAAATTCAGCTGCTCTGTCTTTGTATTGACATCCCAATTTATGGGAGCTATTATGAGCACTGAGGGAGTAATTGGTTCTTTACCTTCTGGTTCTTCTGGAACTGGAAAATGACTTGACAAAGCATCAGCTTCCCCATTGCGTGAGCCAGGGCAATATGTAATCACATAGTAAAATCTACTAAAAAACAGAGCCCATCGAACCTGTCTAGGGCAGAGTCGTTTAGCCTGATGGATGTATTCAAGACTACGGTGGTCTGTGAACATGGTAAAAGAGTGTCTAGCTCCCTCCAACCGGTGCCGCCACTCCTCTAACGCCGCTTTGACCGCCAGCAGTTCTCAGTTGGCGATCAATTGCATTCTGCGTCCGTCAGCTTCCTTGGGAAGAAGGCGCATGGATGTAACTTGCGCAGAGGGCCATAGTACTGGGACAGCACTGCACCCAACCCTACCTCTGAGGCAGCGACCTCCACCACAAAGGGTTTTGTAGGGTCTGGTAATTTTAAGACTGAGGTGCTGAGGTGAACGTGTCTTCAGCTGTTCAAACGATGTCTTGGCGGCCAGAGTCACCTTCAGCTGCTTGGGTTTGCCTTTCAGTAACCTTGTGAGCAGTGCTGCTACAGTACTGAAGTTCTTTATAAACCTGCGATAAAAATACGCAAAGCCTAAAAAACACTGCAATTCCTTGACTGTCGTGGGCAGCGAGCGGCCACTCAGTCACCACTCTAACCTTATTCCCATCCATCGCCACCCCACCTGGGCCGATACGATAACTGAGAAATGAGAGTTCCTTTATATGGATCTCACATTTCTCTGCCTTAACATATAACTCATGTCTGAGCAGGTGATGAAGGACAGCGCGAATGTGTGCCATGTGCTCGGTCATGGTTTTCAAGTAGATGAGAATTTCATCTAAGTAAACTATTACAAATTTATGCACTAAGTCTCTGAATACGTCATTCATAAATGCCTGAAAACAGTATGAGCATTTGCTAAGCCATATGGCATTACCTGGTACTGATAATGACCTGACGTGGTACTAACCGCTGTCTTCCATTCGTCACCTGCCCTAATACGCACAAGATTATATGTGCTCCGTAGGTCGAGCCTGGTAAAGATGCTTACCCCACGGAGCCGCTCAGTGGTTGGAGGAGTGAGAGGAGGAGGATGTGGGTACTTAACTGTGACCATGGGTAGCCCACGATAGTCTGTGCATGGTCTAAAGCCCCTGTCCTTCTTCTCTTTAAAGAAGAAGCAGACTGATGCAGGTGATCGGGACCAGCTTGATAGTTAAGGAGAAGAGCTGATCGAGGGAGCGGCCCTCATCTCTGCAGGCTAGTTCGAGCTGTATTTCAGAATTTAACCCCTTTTGAAAAACAGTTTGTAGTGCTGGCTCATTCCAGCCACTCTCTGTCGCCACGATCCAAAAGTTCACTGAGTAATCTCCCGCTGAATCATTACCTTGCTTCAACTGAAGTAGCGTAGAGCTACTAGACTTGCCATGATCTGGGAAATTTAAAGCAACTCTGAACTTTGCCCTGAAGTTTTCGTAATCCGGTGTTAGTGCGCCATCCCCTGTCCAGATGGCAGTAGCCCAGTCTTTTGCTCACCCTGTTAGGTGTTGCGTCATCACAGATAACTTTTGAGTTGGTGTGATTTCAGGGTATTCGGTGAAGTAGATCACACACTAACAGAAAGTTCCTGCATGCAGCAGGATCTTCCCCATACCCCTCAGGTAGTTAGGCATGCTGCGGAGATTTCACAAACATGGCAGTGACTGGAGTAGGTGTTGGTGTTGGGGCAGCTCTAACGACCTGCACCAGCTGCACTACCACATTCGTGAGCTGTTCTAACTGGGTTTGGTGGCTTGCTAACAGTTGCTGGAGCTGGTCATCTTCGTTGGGCAGGGGGACTGCTGTGGCGTCCATGTTAGGGGCGTGGTCATCTGTCATGGCGGGTGAGAGGTGGACGCAGTAGCAGGAGACAGTGAAGTATTAAATAAGGTTCTTTAATCAACAAAGTTCAAGTTGCAAAGAGTCCCAGAGAATCTTCACTCCGAATGAAACTGCAACTGAACACTGGATGGGGGACTCTACTGCAGAGTCAGCTCTCCAAAGCTTTAGCAAGCCCACTGTTGTCAGGGGTTAGTACAACTGCTCCACACTCCGTGGAGCTCTCAGAATGCAAAGGGTGCTCTCGTACTCACGCCTGTACACAGAGAGAGGGGTACCACCTAGTACTCGGGTGATGGGCTCCATTTGGGGCGTGATTGAGACGGACCAGACGTAACACAAGTCAAGTTTATTTATATTTAAATTTAAATTTATCATACACAATGTGCTTTACAGGAATGGAATACAAAATATAATGGAATAAAATAAAGGGAATGGAAGAAATGTAAGAAATAAAAGAATACATACAAATCAGTTGAAGTGGATTGAAAATGCAATAAGAGTGCCATGACTAGTATAATAGACCTGCACTGAACTTTAATCACAGAAGGGATCTTAGCAACCAATCTGAAATATTTCTCAAGGTCAAAATATATTAAGTCTAAAACCCAAGGTGTTGTTTTTCTTTGAGAATTAATGTTTGTTTGTGGAATACTTTTAAATGGAGCACCAGTGAGCAGTTGTTATATTTGGTTGGTGTAGATGGCTCAGCAACAGTGTTCCATCCACTATGGAGCCATCAATGAGCTTCAAAAGTCACATCCACAGATTTCAACCATGCCAATCTCGTTCCATCAGTTTGTGGAGTTTGCAGCAGGGGCATTGAGGAGAGTGAAATTTGTTTACACAAACATTGCTCCTGCCTACCAAGCTGAGCCCCACCCCCACAAACAACATGGCAGTGAAGAAGAGCATCCCTCCTCACAACATGCAGGTGCTCTATCTGACCAGAAATAATGTCAGGAGGACTTTACATGGACCCTAAACACCAGCTCCAGAGACCACTTGCAGTAATTCTCCATTAGCATAGGTTCTGTCTTAACATACGCTCTCAGTACAATTAATATCAGTTAAACAAGCTGTATGCTCAATAACCCAGTTGCCTGAGAATATTGCGTGTCCTAAATACAGCTGGCTGGGATTTTTTTTCAAACAAGCTAATACACTGTCCAGAAAATATGAGTTTGTTACACTGTCATTCATTCATTCATTTTCATTCATTCATTCTCTTATCCTAAACAAGGTCACAGAGGTGCTGGAGCCTATTCCCAAACCCGAAAAGACCCCAGAATGGTCACCAGTCCACTGCAGGGTAGAAACACAGACAAACACATTCACACACTCAGTCACACCCAGGAGCGATGTAGCATTTCCAGTCCACCTGATGTACATGGAACAGACCCGTATGTTTAATTAGGATGCTACAAAGAAAATAGGGGAAAAGGCTAAAGCTACCTTAAAAAGACATTTAATCTGGCTACTAAATATCAAATTATCCAGTCAGTCTAAAAGAAACACCCATGAATCAATAAGCTAGATTAACCAGATCAACCAGCTCTCTTGCACCACTGTATTTTCACCACTGTATTTACATATGTAAAATGAAACTTCAATTAACAGTGTTATGTATACAGCTCCAGTGTCTTCTCACTACCGCAGTGTCCTTACAGACTAATCCAAAACAGTCCAGTATGTGTTAGATAGCTCTCAGCCATGTGAAGTTCCAGGGAGCAAATAAAGTTCCAGAAATAGGGCATCTCCCAGTCTACGGGAAGGACAAGTGTTCCATTGTCCTTCCTGCAGACAACTCTAGGATAATCCTTGTGAATTTAATTTCATTATCCTAGCCAAAGTTAAGTGGGCCTTAATACAGAAATTATACCCCTGCCCTCTTGTGGACGGAGGTAGCCGGTTACACACCCCCTCCCTCAGTGAAAGGGTTAACCTCAGCATAGCATTGCTTGAAAATAACTTCACGGATATAGTGTTTTCTAAATATAGTTATACTTCACATGATCAAAGTGGTTTGTGAGCTTTGCTGGACCCCCCTCCCAGGGGAAAACAACCAAGTCCAACCCCAAACCCCCAGTTCTAGACCCCCGTTCTAGATCCCAATGTATGGGATTAGGAAACACGTCTATTTTTCACAATGAAGTGCATATGATATCTCTGTGTGTGGCTTTCATACTTACACTTACTAATCAAATCCTTGGAGTCAAATAGCCCAACGAATAGTATTAGATAAGGGATTAGGACTTTTGAACACCCACATAAGTGCTGCATTGCCTTTAACTATCTTAAAGGGAATGCCCTCTAAATAAGCTCACACTACCAGGAGGCATTCTTTTACAGATATAGAACAAGAGCTTTCACCTGCTGTGAAGAGTCGAGAGGCACATGCGTATCGGTCACTCTGCTCAGTCCTTTTATTGTATCAATACTGCGCTCAGTTTCACTACAATCAGTTTGTGTTTGAAATGCCTTATTGAAATCTCATGGCTTAAGTACAGGTGCTGTAAAAAGTGTTTGCATTATATGCTTTACAGTCCTCAGATTGTCATACTACACTTTTAGGGTGCTGCCCTAGTATAACGAAATATAACAATAGTACCAGCTAGCTAAACCCAGGAATCACTGAAAGTCTATCACTGATTATCGTATTGAAAATTCATGTCTTTATTCCATCTTCTGCAATGATGTGGCCCAGGAAGCTTAATGAGCGCTACGTTGTTACACTTTCTAAGGTTTAGCATGAATTCAGCTTGAGCTAGACACTAGAACATTGCTGCAAGGGCCCTTAGTTGTTGCTGTTCACTTTTGGAATACATGCCCACAGCATCAGTGCAGACAAAGCAACACCGATCCTTGATGTTTTGCAGTACCTGCTCTTTCTCTCGCTGAAAGATGGCTGGTGCATTTTTTAGATCAAAAGAAAGTCAAAAAGGCCTCTGCTGGTGACAAAGGATGTTTTGGGGTTGCTCACTGAATCATTCACCTGTCAATGCCTGCCGCAGAGATCTAATGACTTCAAAAACTGTGTCTATGTATCTAATGCCTTTTTATGTATCTGAGGCATGGTGATAGCATCAAGGTGTTTCGCAGAATTGAGTCTTCTGTAATCTATGCAGAAACGTGCCACCATCATTTTTGTGGCACAAAAGAGAGAGAATATTCTGAAAAGAGAATATTCTGGAAGAGCCAAGTCAGAGTCCTGACCTAACCCTGTTGAGATGCTGTGGCATGACCAAAAGAGGACATTGCAGTCAAGGTCTCCCAGAAATATTGATTATTGAAACACACTTTTTGAATGGAACGGTCCACAATTTATCCTCAACATTGTGCAGATCTTATTAGTAACTACAAGAAACATTTGGTGGAGGTGATAGCTGATAAAGAAGCATGTGCAGGTTATTAAATTCAAGGGTTCCCTTTGTATCCAGTCTGCACTGTGTTACTTGATGTGCTCAACAAAAGACATGAAGAATACAGCTGTATGTGTGTGTGTGGAATTGATGCTCAGATCTCACATTTTAGTATCAGTCAGTGCAAAAAGGCAATTCCAAAGGGTTCACTTCCTTATTCTTGCAGCTGTAAAAGTGCGATAACATTACAGCTGCACCAACATAGCTAACCTTGGAGATTAGGTTCTCCCTCTGCCTCCCTCTGGTGTTTCCAGAAAGCTCTAGTTTTGTTCCACCTGACCAAAGAACCTGATTTCAGTAAAAGTTCCAGTTCCCACTGATACTGATATGACTGGTTCAAATTTATTATAAATTTGCGGTTTTAAAGGCAGGCCATTGATTAACAGCCTCTGTGAAAGACTGGCATAAGGGGCATGACACCATTCAAATCTTGAGCCAAACAATAGATCTGTTCAGGCTTACTTAAAAGTACAGCTCTTATCTTGCAAAATTTGTTTACAGTGAGCCAAAGTATAGTTCTAAAATATTGTCTTTTTTTCTTTTAGAGCACTCTGCATATGAAGACTAACAGTTCCTCACTAACTGGACAGGCCGCAAAGTTTTGTGCTACTGGGGAAGCTAAATAGCACCACTACTGGCTGCAGGTCTTCCCAGGAGTTGACACTACTAATTTCTTCCATGTGGTGGTTCCTGAAAGAGTTCAAAACTGTTTCTTCAACGCTTTTTCCAAAAACTCGGACTGTTTTCTAAAGCAGACGTGGTCCAGCCATCCCAGCCAGAAGTGATGGGAAGTGTACGAGCCCACCGCTACAGCATCGTGTCCTCGGAGGAAGACGGAATGAAGCTGACCACTATTGGCATGTCAAACGGCTATGGTAATGGTAAAGCTGGGGGTCTGGTCAAAACTCATAATCAAGCTCGTTTTGTGAACAAAGACGGACGGTGCAACGTACAGTTCATAAATATGAGCGAAAAGGGTCAGCGTTACCTCGCCGACATTTTCACAACGTGCGTGGACATCCGTTGGCGCTGGATGTTGGTTCTTTTTTGTCTCTCGTTCCTCCTCTCCTGGCTTCTTTTTGGTTTTGTGTTTTGGCTGGTTGCATTGTCATACGGAGACTTGGACAAGGAAGAGCAGGTGTGCGTTTCGAATGTTGACAGCTTCACAGCGGCTTTCTTGTTCTCTGTGGAGACTCAAACCACCATTGGTTACGGTTACCGCTACATAACTGAGGACTGTCCCATCGCAGTGTTCATGGTGGTCTTTCAGAGCATTATTGGATGCATCATCGATGCCTTCATCATTGGTGCAGTCATGGCCAAGATGGCAAAGCCCAAGAAAAGGAACGAGACACTGGTATTTAGCCACTATGCAACGATTGCCATGAGGGACACTAAACTGTGTCTAATGTGGAGGGTGGGAAACTTGCGGAAGAGCCACCTGGTGGAAGCTCACGTTCGTGCACAGCTCCTTAAGTCTCGCACTACTGTCGAGGGGGAGTATATCCCGCTGGATCAGATGGACATAGACGTTGGGTTTGACACGGGTATTGACCGTATATTCCTGGTATCTCCCATCACTATCATCCATGAGATTGACGAAGACAGTCCATTCTACGACATGAGCAAACAGGATTTGGAAAACTCTGAATTTGAGATAGTTGTAATTCTAGAGGGCATGGTGGAAGCCACTGCCATGACCACACAGTGTCGCAGCTCATATGTAGCCAGCGAGATTTTGTGGGGCCACCGGTTTGAGCCCGTTCTCTCAGAGGAGAAAACTATCTACACTGTGGATTACTCAAGGTTTGAGAACACCTATGAAGTTCCCAGCACTCCACAGTGCAGTGCCAGAGAACTCGCAGAGAGAAAGTATATCGTGTCTGCCTCCAACTCCTTCTGTTACGAGAATGAAATAGCTTTCATGGATAAAGAAGGCATGGAGGAGGAGGAGGAGGAGGAGGAGAAACATGAGGAAGTAAAGAATGATCTTTTCGGTGAGAGTGAGGCATTGGAAGGCACAAACACTGACCTTGTCTCCGAATCAGCATCCAGCCAGGAAACTGTACTTTTGGAGCCCCGACCACTGAGAAGAGAATCTGAAATCTGATTCTGAAAGGGTGATGGTCTATAAAGGTAATTGAAGACCAAAGAAAAGAACAAGATGTTAATATATATGTATATATTGTATCTATCATTACAAATCATAGTCTTTGGTCACTTTGGAAACTTGATAGAAAACTGAAAAATGTTGTGTGTTCATGCAAGTTATTCTATTCATCTTATTAATGTAAATGTAAATTTGTTGCAGGTCTGGTGGCAGAATCAATTTGATAATGGGGAAAATAAATTGCTGAGGGAGCACAGCTATCTCCAACCAATGGACAGCCAAAGCCGTGGGTGATATCAGGGTTACAGGTCAACTTGCTTAGCATTACATGCTAAGCAGCTACCAGTTACTGTTACTGACATTAAAAGTTAAAAGATTTCTCTCAGATGGGTAGCACACAGCAATATTTGGCTCTTAACAGGGTGTAAAACTCATATAGGAAGTCCAGGTCTATCCCATAAACTCAGTTTGAAGGGTAGGTAACCTTGCCGGACAAAACAGAAAACCACAGGAAAAAACAGAATGGTTTTTGATCTGACTAAAAATAAATTTTTGATCATCTCTGAACAGAGTGTCTGAATATCGGCAGGCTTGCAATGTGAAAGGAGGAAAAGTGGCACATCGCCACCAAAGATAATTGTCACTGATGTACATATTTGGGTCAAACGACAATTTTATGTTGAAAGTTTTCATATTGGTCAGAAAAATATATGATGGATTACACATTTTATTTTTTCTTTTGAAAGAGAGGGAAAAGCAGAAATACTTGGTAGTTTCCATGTAATATTATTACTTTCCTCACTTCCTGTTAGTGAGCTGGTCTCTTAACAGACTCCCCACATATTTGCCAAACAGATTATTTAGTTAGTTAACACGCGTTATCAGTGTTCTTGAAAAACTGCAGGTTATCATTAAGGAGGTGTGTTTTGTACATTGTGTGAATGAGTGTGTGAGTGGTTTTTGTGAAATATATATAATGCTCCTAAATCAATGTTTAAGAATATTGTGGTTAACCTAATAGTAAACCTAAGTTTTGCCTTTCTTTCTCTTAAAGGAAAGAGCAGACCACAAACTCACCTGTCTTAAAAGGTTACTTTATCCTTTAGAGCTATGAAAACCCTTAGAACAGAATAGTCTTTGCCATACTGTTCAAATGTAATTACATAGCAATTAATGCAATGAATTACATTCACAGAAAACTCACATTCTGTGTTATCAACTTAAAGTCTGCATGACTTTTTCTGCTGTAAGCAATGACAAAAATATGATTTTTTTTATGTAAGAGGTGTTTTGAACAATAACTTTTCATCTTTTCAACATCAACTTTTCAATTTAAATCACAATAAAGCAATGGAGAATTGCACTGTTAGTGATAACTGCGATATCTAAGGGTTAAATATTACTATGTACCTGTGTAGCTCCAGTGTAGACAGACAAGACCAAGTATGTCTTTTGTTTTGAGACGAATGTTGTGATTTAACCATTATAGCACGTATTGATTATGGTGCATTCATGTATTTATGAAGATTAAATCAGTGTATTTCTGTTTTTAAAATGTTGTTGGATGTGCACTTTAAACCCCAGCTCCAGAAGGATGGATAAACTACAGTTTCGCAGTAGCAGCCTTAGTCTAGCTTTATTGTTTTGGGTTTTTTTTAAGTAGTGTTATTTTCTAATTGAGATTTAACACTTCATTAGATTGGAGCAATGATGTAAAAATCTTGTATGTTACGCCCTGTAGTCAAATCCAGGTTCTGGTTATCATCCTTTTTTCTCATATGAGCAGTTGTTTTACATGATGTGTGAAGATACAGCTCTGTATCTTCACACATCAATATAAGAGAAAAAATAAGAGAAAGCTGTAATTTATTTTTTAAGTCAGCATCTCTATGAGTATGACAACCATTCCATGCCAGTGTCTGTTAAATTCCTACACAAGCACCTCATTCTGCTTTATGAGGGACTGATTAGTGATCACCTGAATCACATCTTATTTAATGAGGAAAAGTATAAAAACGCTGCTGTAATCAACACTCTCCTCTCGCAATGAGACCAGTTGGATTGTAAAACACTACTAGAAATTCGTCAAAGGTAATTATTGCCATTTTGTTTAAGAGTGAACAAGAGATTTGTTTTCTTTCAATTATTCAAGTTTTGTAAACACTGCATCATTTCTCTTATTTTGATGTTTTGTCATTTTCTTTAAAGTGATGCTTTAAAGAACTAGGAGAATTAGGAGAAATATTGTCAGCAGTTCTTAAAAATTAAGGCAAAGCTGTTCAGTTCAATACTTATAAAAGATAAAGTGGTCTCTTTCTGGAGCTGTACATAATGTCACTTTAAAGGGAAATTTAAAAGATATTTCAAAATTCAAAAAAGCAAACTTAAATAATTAAGACATCTAATAACATGTTCAAACTGTGTAGTTGTAGCATAAAATGGCTGTAAATATACTACTTAATTACCACAAAACTGTTTTACGAAGTCTGAGAAGGTTTTGGCTTGAAATATGTATTTTAAAACTTTGCTCATATTTTTGTTTCTAGATTGACCATTATTTCCTCATCAACCTTCCATATAAACCATGTGTAGGTTCGCTCATTGTGGACAGTATTAGAAATTACTTCATTTACATTGGAGACATCAAACCCCTGGTTCCTATCTCCACCATTGTAAAGAAATTTGAGTCTGTAAGATTCTCTACAACTATATATTTCATATTAAATCACTCCGAATCATTTTATTTATGTCTCATTTATAAAAATGTACATCAATGGAATTCCTATTTATTGCCATGGAATATTTGTTAGAGGGGGCTGTAGGAATATTTCAAAAAGGCAATTGTAAACATTAAAGTCAGCTCAAAGGAATGTCCCTTACACCTCGTTTAAGAGAGGATTAAAACACCTCGTCACATTTCCCAAATGAAAATGACTGGTCTGTTTTTGAAGTTCACTCTCCTTCCTAAAAAGGAGAGATTGATTTTGTTCGACTACAAATCTTCATGTCTCAAAATCCCCAAAATCCCTCCACCGTGATCCACTCTGATGCCGTGACTCTCTGAACTGCTCCTTTCAAATTGTTTCCTGGAGCAAAAACCACACTGGTGTGAGGATCCCTCAGGCTTCAGAGCTCCAGTGACTCACACCTGCTTCCTCTGATGTCATATATACCTGATTTAAATATCTTGTGTTATATAAATATGTTTTCCTGTATCAGTAGTTCCTCTCTTTAATAGCTGCTTTAGTCTAACACGTTCAGATTCAAAGCTGGACTGAGGCCTCTGTGTGCAAATAGAGAATTGATTAGGCAGAAAATGTAACAAGTGGATTTGATTTGGTCGGACACGAAGCCTGGTTTCAGCCCCAGGGCTTTTTCCACATTAGTTAGTCGTTGTCTGAGCTGTGCCGCAGTGTCCTCTAGAAACAAAAGAGAGCGTTAGTAGTTACAAATGCAGAAAAGTGGGAGTTTTTCGTCGCTAGAATGTTTTTTTTTTATCTTCATTTCTAATGCATGCTTGTAATCTTTGTGTGAAATAATTGTGTTTTGGTCGTACATTGACTGCACTTTATATGTTTTATATGTCAGAGGCTTAAAAGAAACAGGAAAAATGTAACATTGACGACCAATGACTTCTTTCCACTGGTTAATGCTGAGTATCCCCAGATGCCCCAGAATATAGAAAAAGGTTAAAACTTTGGGTGTGGAAGTGAAAAATATTCAAAAAGTATCAACACAACCTTAAGAACACTACCGTCTAATGATATGGTTTGGCAACCATAATGTTTCTAATCTGTTTATTTATCGAGCTTAACATATTCGGGGGAGAATACCTGAAATAGAAAATGTACCTGAAGATTTGCACAGACTGTAAGCATTTTTCCCCAGTATGTAAAAATGTGCAGAAGTTCGTTCGCTGCAAAGAAACAAAACCATCAACAAAACATATATAATTTGACCAGGAACAACCAGACTTCTGCATTTCTTTGCTCTCTGAACAAAACCTTGTATCTCCAAACTGGCAACTTCACAGGAGAAAGAAAAAAAAAACATAAGTAGCTTATAATGTGAATTAATGGAAGTTGTTTTTTCGGAGTAACTTTGGTCTATTTCTTCTGGTCCGTTCATCAAGAAATGTTTACACAATATAAAGAGCAACTGGTGTTTTACAATGATATGAAAAAATGACAAACAATGTCATGTTTCATCAGGCAACTGTTAATGAACACACAGAGAGGTTGAACTGCAATGTCAGATTAGGTTTTTTATTCCCGTTCAAGGACTCTAACCTGGACATCATTCCTGTCAACTACTTTTTATTTTATACTGTAAAAAATTGTCCCAATCCTGTTATAACAACATGCATTAATGTTTGGAATGTTCATCCCTCATTCTATAACGTTACCATCTGAGATTGAGATTTTTTTTTTGACAGTGACAATGTAGAACAAAAAGAACATTTAGAACTGTATTAATATCAGCTGTTGACCACATGCCAACTAGAACTGCTGCTAATGTGTTGTTTTTGATTTTTCTAATAAACAACAAATAAAATTCATGATGTCATTAATGATATTGTAATGGGAGTATTTTAATCATTACTTCAAAAAGTGTTATTCCCTAAAGCCCACACAAATTTGTATCAAGTGGAAAGTGTCTTACAAAAGTCATTTTAGTACTTAATGTAGAAAGAAATGATTGTAGTAAATGGTCATATGCCATTTTTCACAATACCACCAAAAATTCAGAAAAAGATACTTTACTCATAGACATTAATGTTGAATTAACTTGACTGATGCTGTTTGAAAAGTCAGACACCATCCAGATGAAATATTCCAAAAACAGCTGCTTCAAACTAAAGATCAGACTAGAATCAGAATCAGAAAACATTATTGATCCTGGAGGAAATTGCTTATGTTACGACTGCACAGAGACACAGAGACACAGAGACAAGAACGATATAAAGTCTAAGAAAATCTCTGCAAAAAATAGTATGAAATACACTATGCTGTGTACACAAATGCTGTAATATAAATATTGTAGATAAGTAACTTAGAATTACTAGTAACAGACATAGGAGTCTGTTATTGCTATAATAGATATTGGTAGTAAATCAGTAATATTGACATAAGTAGTGAAAATCTTTATAAACGTAAATGTTCTGAAATGTACTTGGTGCCAACTGTATATTCCATAGTTCACTGTGTATTTAAATAATTTAAATTAAGTACATTTTTTACTGGTTTTTGCCACTTGTCTCGGTAGAAACATTAGGTGGAAAAACTAGCAGGTTTACTGGTGAATGATGTTTGGGGGGTCAGACACAACCCCATAATATGACACCCTGACATCTGAAACTAAGATTTTCTGTTGGTTGTTGGTTGTTTTGTGGAAAATGCAGGACTACGCCATCTGGTGGTAATGTTCAAGACATTTGGATTTACCCTTCTTTGTTCTTTATCACTTAATCAGGTACATCTACTATACATGTTCTCTGTGGGTTTACAGCAGTGGTGGGGATTTTGGTGAGTTTCCTGTTCAAACACAGCGGTGATTACAGCAGGAAAATTACAGCAGGAAAATCCCGCCTTCCGTTCTCCAACCCTGGTCGACAGTTATCGACTGTAGTCCAAGACCAACAGATGCTGTGCTGTTTCAGCCACTCTCTTCCTCCAGTAATGGAAACACAGAACAACATAGAAGCTCACGGACCAGATCTTTGGGTGGCGTCACTGCAGCTGTACCTGATAAATGAGTGACACTCATTCACATACCACCTCCATGCTGGTCTAACTGCTGTTCACAAACCAGATAATATCGCTAGATCACATAAATGATTAACTAAACTTTGAGCAACATCTTGTAAAGAGAGACAGCAAGCTGTTTCTCAAACGGCTCCCTGCTACCTAGTGCACTTAAAAAACAGGCTCCTGCACCCAAACAGTGTAAAACGTCTAACAAAGAGCCAAGTGTAAAAACTCAAACTTTATAACTTACACAGCACCCCCTAGAGGAAGTAGGAAGCCGTTTTGGATTCAAAGTTCATCTAGATAAATGTAAAATGAACAGTTTAGTTATCGGTATCGTGTGGGTATTGGTATCAGCAGATATTCGAGCTTGCAACATCAGTAACGGATGTGAAAAAGTTTCATTGTGTCGTATGTGACATCATGGTGTTTGCACATAAAACTAGGTTTTAGGTCTTAAGTAAATATGAATTCATCTTGTGTTAATTTAGTCCAGGTAAGCCTGAGAATGGTTTGTGTGTACAAGTATAGTAGACCCACCTCTTGAAACTTGGCAAAATCAAATTTGATATGCATGGAAGGCCAACCCACGGTGGTGCACTGGGTAGCACTGATGCTTCCCACCTCCAGGGTTGGGAGTTTGAATCCGGGTCCTGGTCTTCTGTGTGTGTGTGTGTGTGTGTGTGGAATTTGCATGTTCTCCTCATGGTGGTAAGGGTTGTCTCCAGGTTTCTCCCACAATCCGAAAACACGGGTGTCAGGTGAATTGGGGATTCTGCATTGACTGTACATGTGTGTGTGTGTGTGTGTGTGCCCCCTGTGGTGGGCTGGTGTCCCCCTGCCTGTAGACCCCAGGACAGGCTCTGGGTACCCATGACCCTAGTAAGGATTAAGTGGTTACAGAAAATGAATGGATGAACGGACGTTTCAGCAGTGTAAGAAACCATAATAAAATAACTGGGACACAATATGACACAGCTTGAGCTTCATTAATGTCCATTGGCCACTTATCACAAAAGTTCAAACTCTTAAAACCAGTAAATCTGAAGCAGTTAGATATTAGATTAGATTCAACTTTGTCACTGTACAAGAACAATCTTGTACAAATGCAGTTTACAAAGTGCATATATGAGTACATACAGATAAAACTATAGTAATAAATATCGTAATGTATAATTATGAGTAATTAAATATCCGCATGTGACGAGGGTATGAGACAAAGTCCATTGTGAGCAGTAGAAACTTTCCTTCAAATAAATAATCCAACATTTAACAATTTATAACCTGCAGGCCTTATTAAACCTTGTTAAATAGCTAGCTATTCAGATTCAGAATGAGATACACAAAGCACATTTATGTACTAGACAGAATGTTTGCAATACTTGTTTTGCTTATATTTCATATATACCAATTATTTTAAAAAATGAAGAATCTGAGGAAGCTCTGTGCTGAAATACTGTCTGTTACTGACAATATTAAGATGATTCAGCCACAGTTAGCAAATCCTCCACAATATGATTGTGAGAACAGCGTAATACAGCAATTTGTCATGGTGGGGGTCTATTTGGGGGTGGTTCAGTCTTATTCTGGGCTTTAACCAAGCGAATGCTGCTTCTTCAGGCTGTCTGAGCGCTTCACTCGATCTTCTGGAGCCTTTCTGTGCCAACTTCTGTAAACACACGAAAGAAGAGAACATTTCTGATTGTTCATCAGTAAACAAGTGTAACAGGCGTAACACTTAATATTGTGATATCTTCGATTTGGATTATTTGGATTCAGTGCCTGCTGCTACTAGGCCTCTGAATATACCCACTGTGTCCATATGCATATATATATAAGAACACACTGATATACTGAACATAATATCACTATTTACTGTAGAATGTTATGTGTATTTATTCTTTTTATTTTTATTTAGTATATTTAGTAATATTCATGTGAAAAAATAAACAATGCTCCTCTAAACAGTTTTTAAATATTATTTTCTCAGGTGCTGAAGCTGTTTGTACAGTGCTATGCATTCAAACTACATTCAAAACAGTATTAGACTTGCTCATGATAGTTATTGTTCCATTCTGTTCTCATTTGCATCATGGTACTTTCAAACTTGTGTGTCTGTCCCGATCTCACCTGTTTGTCATGGGGCTTTTGGGCTTCTGCTGCGTCTTTCTGGTCGGACCTGGAGACTCGCCCACTCTGAGAGACACAGGTAAACAAGAGACTCAGAATTCAGAGCAGTTTAAAGTGTAAGTAAAGTAAAGTGGCCCCTTAAAGTCACGTGTGAACACAGCACACCACAGTACACAAGGTGAACAGTGTAAATTCTTTTTCTGCATTTTAACCCATTTAACCCATTCAGCAAGGGAAGCAGGGGGCTGCCACCAATAAGAGGGCATGGGGAGCAGTGTGTGGGGTCGGTACCTTACTCAGGAGTGGTGCCACTTGACTGGTATGAATGCCAGTATGCTAAACAGTATCAGAAACCATAAGCAAGTCTGCTTGATATTACTGAACATTTCCAACAGGTGTGTGATTTACACACTCAGTTTGTACAGTGTTTGTTACTTGTTAGCTACAGTAGCCTTGCAAAAGCAAAGAAGCAAACTTCATAGGAGTGTAACAGTGCATCGAAAAATTGAGATATTGTTACATTTCTCAATATTGCAATATTTCGATGGACCGTTACACTCCTTTGAAGTTTGCTTCTTTGGTTTTGTGAGGCTACTGTAGCTGGACATGTGACAACACATCATGGAGAATAAGCATTCTGTTCATTATAATATTTGACATGTGTATAGTGTTTAACAAATCAACAACCCAGTCCAGGAGATTCATGAAATTCGCCACCCCCCACTGTACATTCTTAATTTTACTTATTTTAGATTTCACTCTAAATATTGCGAGAACAATTATTTGGTTTCAGTTTTACTTTGTTGAATACATCATGAGTGTATTGAATCATCTGTTGAACCGAATTGCGAGTTGACTGTACCATTACACCCCTAAAACTTTGTACACTACACATTGCCTGGCTGACTGCATACATTCAGAATAAACAAAAACTTGTGTAAAAGTAATCTTTGACTGACCCACTGCTTTAATCTGAAAGCTGTTCCAAATTTTTACCAACATTTCTTTTTAATTGGCAAAATGTTAACGGTTTTAACAGTTTTGCCAATTAAAAAAACATGAAACACTGGTAAAAATTTGGAATGCGAGACGTGTCTCAGAGCTCAGCATGCAGCCGGTGTAACCTCCCTGCAAAAAAAATATCATGTTTACTGCATAGAATAGTTTTGAAAGACTATGACAAATCATTTCAAAACATCCTACAAATGATAATACACATTACATTTACATTATTTGTCAGATGCTTTTATCCAAAGCAACTAACAATCTGCGCATCACAGATGTAGGTGACTATAGAGTTAGGAGTCTTGCCCGAGGACTCCTATTGGTGTTGTGTGGTGTAGTGTAGTGTGTCACCCAGAGTAGGAATCAAATCCCACTCTACTGCTTGGAAGGCAGCGATGTTATCCACTACACTGACCAACCACAAATACAAGCCCTCCTTCAGCAGTGCTGGCAGGATGCCTCCTACCCAGCTGCAGCCTTGACTCTGAAACACGAATACAGGGGGTCCTCAGGCTGCGACAGTCTCAACATGCGGCATTTTGAGTTTATGACACTCACTCCCATAACTAGTTTGGTTGTTGTGCGGTGGAAGAATACGCAAAATACAACCTACGTAAGACCCACCTCTTCAAGAAGCATCTTGGTGACTAACTATTCCTCTTGTTTTTGCTTATTAATTTTTCTTCTCCATATTTAAAAAAAAATCTCCATGCCTTCCTTACTTTTGCTTTAACCTCTGGCTTTTCTTTGACAGGTGTTGTTTAGGTGTAACTTTGCTGGCAGTAACTTGGTTGAATAGTGGACGTTGATTTAAGTACAGCTTTACAGGTTGAAGAACAGATGTGGAATCCTTGAGCACTGATGTACGTCACTCTGGATAAGAGCGTCAGCTAAATGGCGTAAATGTAAATGCAATAGGTAGTAATGCAGAATACACAGTAATGCTGCGTATGAGTGAGGCAGTTGCCGTCTCCCAGTATTCTTACCTACACCATTCTGGACTATTCAAAGTGTGAGTGTTTTTACACTCATTTTATGTCATTTTTTCTGTTACTACAGTACAGCGTACAAGTACGGTACATGAATGTCCTTTTCCTTTTTCTGTGGTTTTTGTGTTCTAAATTATGATTTTACAGCTGTGTTAGGATCTCTAAGTGACTGAGGCTAGTGTGTGTTTCAGCTTACACCAAAATTCGGATTACGTCACTGTCATAGGAACGGAACCGCGTCGTAACTCGAGGACCCCCTGTACACTACAGATGAAAACTAGATAAAGAAGCTCCATAAGTCTCCTCACCTCTGCTTTTTCCTGTCCAGAACTTTCTGGGTGGCAGCAGACAAAATCACCTTCTCTTTGGGACTCTTGGCTTTTTCCTGTAGATCAAGGCACTTTTTCAGTGGGTGATTCAGCTGAATATCATCAAATATTATTCTGTAACTGTAGTGCTTGTGCAGATGTAATTAGGTGGACTTTCATAAAGTGGACTAACATAAAACATAACCTCTGCACAGGCCACATGTTTTTTAACATGTTAAATTCAGCAAATTAACATTAATTGTGCATTACAATGTGCAGATGTATGTTCTCTGTAGAGTGGATGACCTTATTTTAATTTCATAATAATGACAATTAGCAGTAGCTTTAGTAGCTGTATGCATATTAGTGTACGTATTACAGCCTGTAAAGACTGCGATGACAGTAGTAAGATTATGTTATATATAATAATCGAATTAGTACATTATATGACATTATATCTTCCACTTCAGCTAAATTTAAATCACGACATAGAATTCCTTATAAGTTTAAGAACAAGTTAAAACATCTGAAGTGGCCTAAATGCAGCCCTTTTGAATTCAATGACTGTTAAATGTTATAAACCCATAATAATTATTATAAACCCATGGACTTTTATATGATCCACAATAAACAAGGTGTTCATAACAGAACTAGGGGTGTGTTGAGACTCAGTATCGATATCAGTCCATTATGGGTCAGAATCACTGGATCAGACATCGGAAAATGCCAGAATTGTCCCAAACGGCTCCCTGCTCCCTACAAAGCGCATTTAAAATACAGACTCCTGCACCCAAATTATTTATACACCTAACAAAGAGCCCCTAGATTCACCCTAACCCTAACTCCATAATGAATAAATTGGACACTATATGATATGGTATTTTATTGTAATCTAGTGTTTTCTTAATTTTTGCTGCTCCTAACTTTGTACTGTCCACCGTAACAAAGCAAATTTCTCACTTGTAATAAAGGTTTATCTTATCTTATCTTATATGGCATTGAAAAGTGAATTTTATAACTTAGCACCCCCTAGAGGAAGCAGGGAAGCATTTTGGATTCAATATGCATTCAGACTGTTATCAGTATTGGCAGACACTCGAAGTTGCATTATCAGTATTGCTATTGGACATTAAGTGGTATCGCACCACCCCTAGGCAGAATAGTATTCTTTTCCGCCATCTTGGAAAACGCGAGATGAACTTTTTCCATGGTTACCATCTCTCGGAGTTTCCTCTCCGTGCGAAGCTCTCTGTTCTGCTGCAGTAGAGCGAACCGTTCATCCAGACTCATCTCAAAGAAAATATCATGAATGTCAAACAGCGCTGCCCGCAGCTGCAAGGACACAGTCAAAACACACAGTCACACCAATTATAAGCCACTCATGCAACAAGTGTAAATAAACTGTAAACATGAAGCACATCTGCTGGGCTTTCGCAGAATTTGTGAGGACGCAGTTGTTTTTTACCTGGGCTCTGACCCTCTCCTGTAGGGAGAGATCCTGCTCTGAGAGTGTGCTTTTCCTCTGTGGCGCTTCTTTCTGAAAACAGGAGATGAACTCCTGTGTGTCCTGCAAAGACGCACACAGAAAATGAAATAAAAACATGCTTTCAAACTATTACTTTTTCCATCTCTGTGTTAGTCACTGTTTCCATTCATGTCCAGGTTCCTGCAGCACAGAGTTTATGGATGAAGTTAGTTCTGTCTCACGTTGGTCTTTTTCTAAACCCTCTTTTATTGATCTTTTCACCTAAACATCCTATATTTAACTATCTGGTGGCCTGGTGGTTAGGGAGTTGCCTCTGAGATTGGAAGGATGTGGGTTTGAATCCCAGTACTGCCAATGGCACCACTGAGGTAACCTTGAGCAAGATACCATACCCACACACTGCTCCACACACACTGCTCCCCCACACACTGCTCCCCACACACTGCTCCACACACACAGTCCTCCGTGGTACTCTCCACACACTGCTCCCTCACACACTGCTCCCTCACACACTGCTCCCTCACACACTGCTCCCCACACACTGCTCCCCACACACTGCTCCACACACACACACAGTCCTCCGTGGTACTCTCCACACACACTGCTCCCCCACACACTGTTCCACACACAGAATCATCCCTGGTATCCTACACACACACCGCTCCCCCACACACTGCTCCACACATACACAGTCCTCCCTGGTACCCTCCACACACTGCTCCACACACACAGTCCTCCCTGGTACCCTCCACACACTGCTCCACACACACAGTCCTCCCTGGTACTCTCCACACACACACTGCTCCCCCACACACTGTGTGCTATGGTATGTTTACACTTTTACCGGTGGGGATATAGTTTTTATTTCCAGTAATTCATATTCATCATGCAAGTTTTACACAGTGTAAATTTTGTTTAATTGATTTATAAATATATTGATCTCTAAAGTTTCACCTTCACTGTTTGACGCAGGTGCTTGACTTTTTCGGTTTTCAGGAGCTGCCGTATGAGGAACCCGCGTGCAACAGCACTGAGACGACACAGCGCCCTCTGCTGCTCAGGGCTAAAAACCTGCAAGAAAACGAAGTCATTAAGTTTGAATTCATACTTAAATCAGAAGGGTAATTTTGAAAACAGAGACCTTCACAGAGGGAAACTGTGACATCTGCTGACACACTATATGGACAAATGTATTGGTACTCAAGACAATTACACCAAGGACTTTAATGACACTGCACTTAAACCCATAGACTTTTACGCGGAGTTGGTCCCTCTCTGCAGCTATAACAGCTTCCACTCTTCTTTCCACAAGATTTTGGAGTTTCTGTGGAAATTTGTGCCCATTCCTTCTGTAGAGCATTTATGAGGTAAGACACTGATGTTGGATGAGAAGGCCTGGATCACAATCTCCACTCCAGTTCATCACAAAGGTGTTGGATGCAGTTGAGGTCAGGGCTCTGTGTGGACCAGTCAAGTTCTTCCACACCAGCCATGTCTTTATGGAGCTTTCTTTGTGCACTGGGGTACAGTCATGCTGGAATAGAAAAGGTTTTTCCCCAAACTGTGTCCACAAAGTTGGAAGCATGGAGTTGTCCAGAATGTCTTGGTCTGATGAAGTATTAATATTGTCCTTCCCTGGAAGTAAGGGGCCAAACCCTGAAAAACAGGTGTGTCCCAATACTTTTGTCCATATAGTGTATGTGTGATAAATCTGTTTACCCTGCTCTCTTTTAACAGCTGGTGCTGCTACACTGATGCTGTTTCAGCATCTCGACTGGTTGCACATGACCTACACATGGACCTCAATAATGTTTCTCACACACACCTGGCTTAGTCGGTTCCTAGACTTGTTTATTCCCCAGTACGTAGACCCCCGTAAGTAGACTGGAGACGGAATGGAGGGTGTTATAACACCTGACGTAATAGGAGAGTGGGCACCTGTAGAAGAACATCACTCAAAGATCACTGTCACACTTCTTGTGACTGTGATAGACAATGGTTTCCAGACACAAATGACACTGTAACGCACATCCCTGATATTAAGAAAATAATATAGTCATATTTAAAGTAATTATGTTTTGCTTAATGCTGGGCAGTAGAATACCTATGTTCGGTGTGGTGCATCCAGGTGACATCTCCGCTGGACTGATAGGGCAGGAGGTGCTGAGTGAGGAGTAGCACTCCGCCCCAAACTCCCCCACAACCGCACACAACCCCCCCAGATCCCTCAGACGCTTCTCTTTCTCTTCCAGCTCCTGGTTAAAAGACATACACACACACTAACAAATATATACGGAACAGGTTTGCTGTCATTTCAGACATATCAGACATAGGCTACACAGTGAAGCAAAATAGGAGGACCCCCCCCCTTTTTCCCCATTTAAAAGATGTGGGTAATCCTAATCTCCACTTTGCTAAATTCTCTAATTAACAAAAAACTTCATTTGGGGTCCACTGATCTATTATTGTCATACGTTAATGATCGATGGGTTTATATTACATTGTAGAGCACCCCAGCAAATTGGACTCAAAAGTTGACACTGTGCACATCTGTCCTGACATGGACTATATGTAGCATCAGATCTCAGATATGGGCTAAAAACTTTCTCCCTTTTTCATTCATTCATTTTCTGTAACCGCTTAATCCTTACTAGGGTTGTGGGTACCCAGAGCCTATCCCAGGGTCTGCAGATCCGGGACAGGGATTTACCCCGGGCGGGACGCCAGCCCACAGCAGGGCACATACTCACACTATTCACTCACCCACACACACACACACACACACACACACACTATTCACACCTACAGTCAATTTAAAATTCCCAGTTCACCTGATGTGCATGTCTTTGGACTATGGGAGAAACCAGGAGAGACTCCGGAGGAAACCCACACCACCACGAGGAGAACATGCAAACTCCACACACACACACACACACACACACACACACACACACACACACACACACACACACACAAATCTGGATTCAAACCCCCACCCCGGGACGTCTGAGGCACCACCTTGTCTTTCCCCTTTTGGAAACCATAAAAATGTAGGTACAGTTTCCACACTGACCTGCAGGAGGTGCTGTTGCTCCCTCTCCTGTTCAGCCTTAAGCAGAGCCATCTGAAGAGCACGCTGCTCTTCTTTCATACATCTCTGCGTCTCCCCAAAAGCCTGAACTCGCCACAGTACCTCATCTGAGAGAGGCACAACACACTTCACATTATCACACACATCTAAAAAGGAAAGGTCTTTGTACTAGAGTATTTCACTCTGCTCTTGAGGACCAAGTGTTCTGCGCAGTTTGGACTATTTTTGCCCCAAAATGCCTGATCCAGCACATTAAGGACTAGTTGATGATCTGGTTTGTTATGACAGGGTTTAGTTGAAACTGCGGAGGAGGTCTCAGGATGAAGAAACATTCTTCTATACCACAGTCACTAATTTCAGTGATTAACCTCACTATATTTCTGCTCTTTAAGGATGGATCATCAAGAAATCACATTTAAACAAATTTCTGTTTACCCCACACATAAACGATCATCCAAGATATGTTTGGAGAGCAGATATTATTTCTTTACTTTAAAACCTGTGCAGAGCAGCAGTGATATAATTGCTAGTAAACAAACTCTAGAAGTCAAAAGTTACTCATATTACTTCTCTCAACTGTTAGGTAACGCAAACCTGACAGTGTGGATTAGGACACAGCATGACTTTTTGTGAGCTATAAAAATGAATTTTGCTCATTTGTACAGTATTTTTACAGGTCACATTGTGTCCCTAAACCATATCCATAAGTCTGCACCACCATAATGAAGAGCTGGAGCAGGTTGGGAAACGTTTTTGGGATTTATGGAAAGATTTATGTGGCTATTGATCCCAGGGCTAAGTCTAAAGAAGCAAAAGTACATCTTGGCTGATTGACAGCATATAGGTTTACAGGGTAAAACTGTACATTAGATTTTTGGACATATTTGTCCATTTATCTCTCCTGGGCTTACCTGCCCTCATCTCCTCCAGTGCAGTGCTGGTTATGTTGGCTGTTTCTGTCAGTAGCATCTGGCAGGGAGAGACTGCGAGGTCAGGGCTGAGGTTTGACCTCAGTAGCGATGTGTGGTTTGGGCTCGTCAGCGTAAATGTCATGTTGAGTTGGCCTTGAGGCGAGCGGCGAGGGGGGGTCCTCTGAGGAACACCTGCCATGAAGCGCGGGACTCTTTCCTGGCTCCTGTCTATAGGAGGGCTCTGATGAGGAGGACCCAGGTTACTGTCCAGCGTGTGACACCTCCTTCGGAACCCGGTCTCGATGAGGTCGCGTCCTGAATCTGGAACACCGAAAACGCCACCAGAACCAGAATGACTGGCTCGTCGGCTCCCGTCCACTCCTTCCACCTCCAAAAGCCTTCTCTCGAGGCCTGGGGGGAAAGCGCCCTCCGGAGACCTCCCCTTACTCACCACCCCCGGATCAGCGGGTCTGCCAGAGTACGAGAGCAGAATGTCACCAGTTGACACCGGGCGGGGCCGGCCGCGATGGGGTCTAGGACTTAAACTAGCCTCTATTAATCCGTGTACAGGGTCGAGATTAAAAACAGGATCTGTTGCTGCTTTAGGCCTCATAAAAGTGGGAGTCTTGACCTGGCCTGGGCTGAGGGGGCTGTGGTGCTGAAAGAAGGACGACGCGTTACCATCGGCCTCAGCCACAGAGCTTCCGCTCTCGTTCTCCTTGTCCGAGAGACTCTCTGAGGCCAAAGGAGACTTGACCTTGGACCCTCGCAAACCTTGCTCCTTTTCAATGTACTCCCGTGACCTCTGCAGCAGGCTCTGGAGGCTTATTCCTTCCTTCTCACCCTCACCGTTCCTTTCCGGTTCCTCTCCATGGTTTTTATTCAAGGCCTCCAATGGAGTAATGGTCGGAACGTCTCCTCCAGGGTTGGAGGTCTTCGAAGAGTCAGGCGCTGTAAACACATTTACTCTGTTGTCCAAAATCTTCTGGATTCGATTTAGGAGATTATTCCGGCACCCGGCCTGCCTCTTGGCCTCCAGCCTTGAAGCCGTCGTTCTGTACTGAGCCATTTCCCTGCGCCTCATCTCACTGAGCTGAACACACACATACATATGCACACACACACACACACACACACACACACACAGTTTTTAATTTACAGTCCATCTATACATTTAGAACCAGCAAAGGTCAACCTAACACATTTGGTCATTTCTGGCAAAGATGATGTTACTTGTTATTGAGGTTAAGTGGGTTAGAGACATTTTTATTTTTCACTACTCCATTTTCATATATACCTCTTCTATGAATGTCTACATCTTTGAGAAGATTGTATTCCTCATTTTGACCAGGCAAAATGGAGCACTGCAAACATACTAAAATGTTAGTAACCCCCCCCCCAACCCCCAGGAATTGTCGAATAGTTCAGATTTATTAGGAATATTCTGATTTGATCCTGTACTTGGCTGCTCATTTCAATATGCTTTTCATATGAATCCAAATATATACAAATACTTTTGACCTTGTCTTCGTTCATTTAAAAAGCACAGAGTTTAAAGAGGAATTTACACTGATTTCTTAAAAAAATCTACATAATGAATTTCATCAAAGGGTGGTTGGATGTGAGCTGCCTGTTCACAGTGATGGTGATGAGAACCAAATGTTCAAAGCATTTAATGGCTCTAAAAGCTCCCTCACAGAAAAGTAATATATCATATTGTTACAATTACGCTGCCTGCTCACTGAGACATTTTTACCATCCTTTTTTTTAATTGTATTTTATTTTAGATTTAAGCTTAAAATGAATATCAAATATCTGTAACAGTGTAATACTCACAATAGGGGACAGGACTCTCCTCCCGTGGAAGCAGATGAGAGAAGTGTCCGCTCCAGATGTGTCAGATGTTCTATAGTCGTGTCTCCTTTCAGGCTGTAGTTTCTCCAGACTGCGCAGGCAGAACTGCTCATAGTTCTCCATCATTCCTCTAACAGGGCGAGTCCAGGGGCTGTTATTTAACAGAATGTAGCGTAAAGTGTCTATTTGTCATACAGAAACATACCACAGCACACAGTGTGAAACTCTTTCTCTGCATTCAACCCATTTAACACATTCACCCATTGCAGCAATGGGCCAGGAACACAACACCCCAAGTGGTGCCACTAGCAGTGCTGGGATTCAAACCCAATACCTTCTGACCACAGAGACAACTCCCTAATCATTAAGCCACCAGCTGCCTATATCGACGTGTGTTAAAAGGTGTAATGCTGTTATAAAGCTAATCTACCTCTATCGGCTTTTTCCCCTAATTATAAATCACCATAGTCCAGACAGGAATGCCAAATACGACTAAATGTGAATTAAAAACTCAACAACCTCAGTGCATTAGACAGCCTATGATGGAATGTATGAAAGCCAACATGGACATGACGTTTATTCTTAATACATACTGAATTAAGTCTTACACTGACAAGGATGACAGCAGTGACACGTCACGTGGGCTCCTAATCTATACACTGGCGTGGCCGTTGAAAATAATTGATAAGCCTATTTTAAGATTTAATTGTTAAATCAGGCTGTGTGGCGGAGACTACCGAACATCACGGCCTAACACACACAGACACACACACACACACACACACATCCCTACCTTTTTGTCTGCTTTGTCAGCCAGAGACGACGAGGACTTTCCCACGTTCTAAGAAGAGACGTATTGAATATATTCGTCCAGTCAAAACAAAAACAGCGGCTGCTTTGGTCAGATGTGTGTTTTCCATCTGCAGCTGCAGCTCTGGTTCTGCAAGCTGCAGGAAAAACCTCTGCCTGCGTGTGAACCGCTGTAAACCAGAGCTGAACACAGGCTGCAGCCCAAATACAGTAAATTCATCATGCGCTGCTATTACACACTTTACGGTAAGAGCCACAACGCGTCCAAGCAGAGGAGAGCAGACTTAAATTACAGCACAGAGTCCAAGTCCTGCTTTTTTCTGCTCCAGTCTCATCAGCTGATTCCCAGGTCCTCCCTAAATGTTAGGAAACAAGAAAACGCTCAGATCTTAACTAATCACCACGCACAAAAATGACCTCAAATGAAATGAGCAAGCAAAACCAAGTTAGTGCTCTGATGCAGGACAGTATTATTGAGTTAGCGGCCAATGGCTCAGGGGTGTAATTAGTGATAGACGGGGTCCAATAAAAGCATGAGAGTGAGTCCAGTCACCAGCAATGCAAGACCTAGTGTGACCTCTTGACCTCTCACTCCAGACAGGCAGGGTTGGGAATCACCAGAGCTTCTCACTGTCAGCTGTAGACCATGCACATTGTGTTTTCTCTGATATGTTTGATGATCCTGGTAGGTCTCTTAAATCTGCAGGAGCTGCTCAGCTAGTGGTGAAAAGTGACGAAACTAAACATGGAGAACTGGTGTTTAGAACAAACTGCCCATCAGTATTTAAAAAGCTGCACTATTCTCCTCCTTCTTTTAAATATCTGCATTTTAACTGCACTTTAAATTTTCATTCATTCATTTTCTGTAACCATGTGATCCACACTAGGGTCACAGATACCCAGAGCCTGTTCAGCCCTCATAATTTGCTCACTCACTCACACCAAGGGTCAATTTAGAATCCCCAGTTCACCTGACACACATCTCTTTGGACTGTGGGAGAAACCTGGAGATCCCCAGAGGAAACTCACACCACCACGAGGAGAACATGCACACTCCACACACACAAGACCAGGACCCAGATTCAAACCCCCAACCATGGACGTGTGGGGCAGCAGTGCCTCCCACTGCACCACTGTGTAATATGAAATGTCATGAAAGTTTGTGATAATGTAGAGCAGTGCTACTGCTGGAAAGCATTTCCTGAAGATCTGGATCAGGCAGTAAATAGTGGAAACATTGCAGGGGAGTGGCTGCATCCAAAGCAGCATAAATAGTATGTCAAAATAGTGCTGTCCTCATTAGTAGTACCTTCTACTGGGGCAGCTGGTGGCCTAATGGTTTGCGAGTTCCCCTTGTGACCAGAAGGTTGTGGGTTTGAATCCAAGGACTGCTAGTGGCACCACTGAGGTACACTTGAGAAAGGTACTGTCCCCACACACTGTCCCCGCTCCCGGGTTGCTGTGTTTCTGGCTGCCCGCTGCTTCACTTGGCGAATGGTTCAAATACAGACTCTTTACACTTCATTAGTGTAGTATCTATAGCATGTCAAGTATAGTGCAGAATCATACACTGTGTGCTGTGGTGTGTTTCTACGTCTGACAAATGTACACTTACACACACACTTTATATATACAGTGTTCCCCCGCGGAGTCGCGGTTCAGAGTTTGCGGCCTCAATCGTTTGTGGACTTTTTCTTACAACCGAACTAATAATAACCTCCGCAAATTCATGGAATCCGCAGGTATCCTTCGCATTTTTGCTTTTTTTCGTGGCAATATATAATTTGTCATGCATTTTAGTGCTAAATTATTTTCTTAGTACTGTCGAGGAACACAAAGCAAGCGTATACCGGCTGCCGCCCTGTGACGCGTCTCTGGCAGCTGCAGTCCAGAATTTCCGCATCAGAACAGTTTCCCACGTGGAGAGTCTTGAGTGTTTTGCTGAGTGTTCTCTGTTTTCCTTCCTAAAGCCCTGTATTTTTTTAACTGAAAATTAAATTAATTTATTTCTGTATTTACCCACTTATACAAAAAAAAAAAAAACAACAGCGCATACTAAAGAAAACGTGGTTGCATGAATTACAATGCAGTCTATACAGGGATAACATCGATATTTACATTCTAGCACTGTGGGAGACAGATATGGATACGGACACGGGTTTACCTTTACAATTTTTAAGGGTAATGTATTAAGCTGAGTTTTAAATGAAATTAAGTGTGTTGGGAGCACATTTTGGGGCATATTTAGAGTTTACACAATAAAAATAGGCATTTTTAGGCATATTTACCACATCACACATTCACGGTTTTTCACAATTCACAGGTGCTCTTGGAACGTAACCCCTGCGAATTTTGAGGGTCTACAGTTCTCTTGGGGTGGTGGGGGCCTAGTGGGTCAGATACTGGCCTCTGGACCAAGAGGTCATGGGTTTGAATCCTACCTTCAGCACACCACCACTGGGTTCCTGAGCAAAACCCTTGATCCCAAGTTGCTCCAGGGAGACTGCCCCCTGTAGTTAGGGAATGGAAGTCGCTTTGGATAAAAGCGTCTGATAAGTGCTGTAAATGTAAATGTATTCACAAAGGGCCTGTGTGGCTTCAGGTTTTCACCCATCAAGCAGGATTGGATCCTGCCTGGCTGGAATGATTAAAACTGATGACCTCTGTGAATGAGACTGATGACCTCTGCGAGACACCAGGCCTGGTTCAAAAGGACCAGGGACCATGAACTAACAAAGTAAACAGAGTCTGATTTCAGGTTGAACCTTCTCCTGGGGAGCCAGGTGTGCTGCACAGCTTCAACTACTCACCTGTTCTAGCTCATAATAGGTTTGAAAATTAGCATTGGCCATATGCTCTTCACTTATTCTCAGCTATTATATGAAGCTCTTAAATAACATCGACACCTTTCTTTCCTTCTTAAGTCAACCTTAAAGTAAACATGTTACTATTAAAGTAATGTAAACATGTAAAGTAAACTACTCACAACTGACTTTACTATTTTAAAATCGTTTTTGTATCTTTTATTTAGCTTTTCATGTGATGTCTTTGAAATGTTTGAAGGTTTTGAATGCCAGATGCTTTAAAACCCTTCAGTAAAATATTTACATTTTATATTTGCCATATTTATAGTCTGATACACTTATCCTTCCTTCCATTAATCCTAATTTAGGTATTTGTTGTCTGATAGAATCTGAAGTGAAACAATTTTTTTTTTAATATATAAAATTTTGTGTTATATTTAATACGAATAATATTGCTATGTATGTCAGAGCCGTTTGTTTCCTGCGTCAACATTTGCCACTAAAACAACTTCATATTTGGAATGTGCATTGTCTAGTACAATTTGATAAAGTGGATGTATAAACTGGATGTTTTTGCGTATATAGCACAATTTTTTTGGAATCTGAATTCACTTAGACAGAAGCAAGTAAATGTCCTGAGAGGAGCGGAGTTGAGCGCTGGATGCTTTTCTTACACTCATACTGCACATTTTTCCTCCTCCTTCTTTTAAATATCCTCGCTTACATCGCATGTTTAATCTTCTTTTATTTTCCATGCATTTCGCTTTCTACTGTTCTTATACTTCTTGGTTTAATACTTCCTGGTTTATTATCCAGAAATAAACCTGACTCATTCAACGGCTAAGGCTCTAACAACTGCGATTTTGTCCACAAGGGTTCAGTAAAATTGAACAAATTCCTTCTTTTGAGCACACCGGGTTACAATTTTGCCACAGACTGCTTCAAAAAGGCCAAGAACCCAAACTTTTACTTTAAAGATTTTAGTAGTATAACAGCACCCTGTTTTATTTAGGGATTTGTACAAGCGAGTAATATGTCAAATGAAAAGGGGGGCCAATATCAGTCTGGATTAGGTATTAGCCCTCCCTCAAGTGAATGTGTAGTTCAAAGTTTGAATCAAATAATCTTACAGACTATACTGAGTGCAGGCAATCAGATTTTTCCGTGTGCACTAAAACTACACTAGGTGGGCCGTTTACACGGACTGAAGTCAACATGGCTAAATCTTAGACCTTGCGTTGTTAACAAGTCCAGGACTGTGTAGGAGCAGCATTAGTTTATCCAACATTATTTTACATGTATGGCTCTAGCAGACACTCTTATCCAGATCCAGAGTATCTTGCTCAAGTACACAAGGGTAGAAAGTGGTGGGGTTTAAACCTGCAACTTTGTGGTCACAGGCTAGTGTTTTACACATTAGGCTACAACCACCTGGCGGTGGCATCTGTCAAGGTGAGGGATTTTTATTTTTTTTTTTTTTTGCAACAGGTAAACAGTCAGTTAATTTGAAGGAAACAAAAAAAGGGCGAGTGTAAGTATTTGAGCTATTCTCCCATGTTGTGGGGAGTTCCTGGAATGCAGAGATCAGTATCTAGTAAGAGTAGGGAGGATACTTGGTGAACTGACAACACTGTTATTTGAACACGAAGCTCATTGTAACACATGGGGAGTGAAGGCTAGTCTGTCTAGTCTAATCAGACAGGAGAACCTGATGTTCTGTCGCATGAACTGCTGAAAATGCTAACGCTGGCCATGATAGAAAGAGTACAAAGAGAACAAAGAGTACATCGCAGCCTGCTGTGTAGCCGCAACCACTCAGGGCACCCATGCTGACCCCTTTTCACCACTGAAAGCACCTAAAATGGTGATGGAAACAGAGTGAAGGAAGAAGGTGGCCTGGTCTGATGAATCACATTTTCTTTTACATTTTAGGATGGCCAGGTCTGGCTTCAGGACTGTGGGAAGAAAGCAGTGTGATGCTTTTTCTGCAGTGTGGTGCAGTTTTCTGTTGGGAAACACTGGAAACATTCTTGTGGCTGGTGCTTTGATGTGTATCCCCTGTTTAAACACTGTTGCAGACCCAATTCACTCCTTAATGGCAACAATATTATTTTATGCCAGAGGCCTCTTTCAGCGAGAGAATGTCCTGCCACACTGAAAAAAAAATTCTTCAGGAAAGGTGTTGACTTGACCTCCAAATTCCCCAGATCTCAATCTGATCAAGCATCTGTGGGGACTTGCTGAAGGCCACACCTCGCAGAACAGAATCGGTTGTTAAGGTCTTGGTGCTTAGTTACTTTAATCGTATCTGAGTTAATACTGAATTAAAAATAACCCACTTTTGGCTTGGCCTCCAGATTGCTCTCAGTCCAACTAAGCATCTGAGGGATGTGCTGGACAAACTAATCAGATTCATGGATTCCCATCTCACAGCTCACAGGACTTAAAGGATCTGCAGCTAACATCTTGGTTAATGGTCCACCTTCTGAGGTCTTGTGTCCATGTCTCACCACAACAAGCCCTGGAACTGCCTCGCCCCACTGTAATCAGAGGACAAATTCCATAAAGTTTCCCATTTTAACCTTGAAATGTAATTTTTTTTTGACATATTACATCTCTGACCCTGCTGTAGCCAGTAAATCTCTTTGAAGTGAGCTGAATGGTGAAAGTGACCCTACTGTTATATGTGAACACACCACAGCACACAATGTGAACAGCACAAAATTCTTCCTCTGTAGTTAACCCATTCACCAGGTGAAGCAACGGGCAGCCGGGAACACAGCGCCCGGGGAGCAGAGTGTGGGGACGATACTTTATTCAAGGGTACCTCAGAGGTGCTTAGCAGTCTTGGGAATCGAACCCACAACTTCCTGATTGCAAGGTGAATGCCCTAAAGACGAGGCCACCAACTGGGTTGGGGCAAAGAGCTTGTCCTGATCTCATCCAGTTTCTGTTCTGATGGCCAGAAATGTCTGCGCTGAGATGGGTGGGGTGGTGCAACGGGGTGTGGAATTTCAAATCTGCTGTCACAGTGGTATTTTCAGTTCCACTTTGGTATTTTTTGATGTCCATGTGCATGTATTACTGTCCCCTGAGACCAGACTGTGTTCATGTAACTCAGTGAATCTTCTTTTTCTTTCTGCTCGACTGTGTCTGATCTGCAGCCCACAGATTCTAAATGTACAGTCGGAGCCGACCGCATGAGGATCCACACGGATCACACAAAGTCAGGGACAGCAGGTAGGAAAGGAAGTTCCCGTCAGCTATTTGGACGCAGCTCGAATCTTAGCACAAGGCAGAATGGTTCGTTCCTGACATCAACCGTCCCATTTCTTACAGCCTGATTTGTGTGTTCTGGGCCAGTGGTTCGGAACCCTGGTCTTGGAGACTTGAACATTACCTCTTGCCCTGCGGCCGACTCCTGAGGCAGTTAATTCAATTCAATTAAATTTTATTAATATAATGCTATTGACTATCAAAGTGGTCACAAAGCAGCTTTACAGAGTCCAGGTCCAAGCCCATAGTGAGCAAGCTAAAGACTACAGAGGTAAAGAACAGTTCATTATCAAGGAAAAATGAATCATTATCAAGATTTTCCTGGGATGGGGTTGAATGTCTTATTAACCTAACCCACAAGATTTTGCACATTATTATTACTGAAGTGAAAGTGACCATTCTGTCATACGTGAACACACCAGGAACACAGCACCCGGGGAGCAGTATGTGGGGATGGTACCTTACTCAGGGAACCTCAGAGGTTCAGCAGTCTTGGGAATCGAACCCACGACTTCCTGAATGCAGGGTAAACGCACTAACCACTAGGTTATTATTATTATCATTTACAACAACAACAACAATAACAATAACAACAACAACAATAATAATAATAATAATAGTAATAATAATAATAATAAGAAGAAGAAGAAGAAGAAGAAGAAGAAGAAGAGGAAGAAGAAAAAGAAGGATAACAATGTAAGCAGTAATGTTTATAACACTAATTTGGTCAAAAGCGTAAAAATAAAAAAGACAGTGCCTTAAACACTAAAATGTATTTATCAATGCAAAGGATAGTACATCACATGTGTAGTTAGGAGTGGGAAGAGGAATCAGAAGTCGGGAGGAGGAGGAGTCAGAAGACGGGAGGAGGAGGAGTCAGAAGTTGGGAGGAGGAGTTAGGAGTCGCGAAGAGGAGTCAGAACTGGGAAGGAGGAGTCGGGAGAAGAGTCAGATTCGGGAGGAAGTGTCAGATCTCGGGAGGAGAAGTCAGCACTCGGGAGGAGGAGTAAAGAGTTGGGAGGAGGAGTCGGGAGGAGGAATCAGAACTAGGGGTCGGGGTCGGCAGGAGGAGTCAGAACTCGGGAGGCGGGACTCAGGAGTTGGGGAGTAGAGTCGGGAGGAGGAGTAAGGAGTCGGGAGGAGGAGTCAGGAGTCGGAGAACCGAAAACGCGCTGCGTAAAGTTGACCTCGCATTAGAACCGGGCGAGTTCTGGACGCTACGTGCGCAGCTGGTTCTGGAAGATGCCGAGCCTGAGAGAGACGCTGCGGCCCAGACTCTGTGTGCTCCAGAAGGGCGAGAACGGCTACGGCTTCCACCTGCACGGGGAGCGCGGCAGGACGGGCCAGTTCATCCGCCTGGTGGAGCCGGAGTCCCCCGCGGAGAGGTCCGGGCTGCGCGCGGGGGACCGCCTCGTGTTCGTCAACGGCGAGAACGTGGAGAGCGAGAGCCACCAGCAGGTCGTCTCGAGGATCCGCGCGACCCCGGGGCCCCTGGAGCTCGTGGTGGTGGACCTTGACACCGAGCAGCTCCTCAGGAGACACGACCTGAAGTGCCAGAAGGAGTTCGTGACGCAGGGGGTTCCTCTCGCGGACTGGGAGCTGCAGGAGGAGCTGGACCACCACAGAGAAGAACCTTCACCAGAACCCCTGAAGAACGGAGTCAACCACAGTCCCGCTGAGAAGAAAGTCAGCTCCGAGAGCTCCGAGAAGGTACAAACACTTTAATCACTAGTGGACACACTGGACATAGACTTTTATTATATCTCATCTCAGTTTTATGTAATTAATTGACCCTTTTACAGAAATTCAGATTCAGAAACTTTGATCCGAGAAGAAGTTGCTTATATAATGATTGCAAAGACACACAGACACAAGAACAATATGACATGTAAATCTAAATAAATCTAAATTAATATCTGTAGAATAAACCGTAATATGAAAATACACCGTGCTATATACAAACCCAATGGGCCGATAGAGCAACAATGGCAAAAACTCAAGAAACACTAAAAGGAACTAGATATAATATGTAATAAAAAGTCAAAGGAAAAAAATACACACACACACACACATATATATATA